>PVJO010009870.1:0-67180 GCA_004026905.1 Hystrix cristata
GGAAAGATGAAATAGCCAATTTAAGTTCAAGGAGTAAGCCACCACTTTAGTGCATCAAAATAGAAACCAGTTTAGTAGCCACCAGTTTAGTGCATCAAAATAGAAATTTTACTGGGTCTTGCTGTGGTCAAAAACATTTGAAGTCTAAAAAAAAATTTATTACCTTTTCTTATTTCCCTACCATCTAACAAGTGTGAATATTCGTACATTTGTTGAAGCAATTTAAGTCAAGGGGGCTGGGGATTTAGCTCAGTGATTAGAGTGCTTGCCTTGTAAGCACAAGGCCCTGAGTTCGATCCCCAGCACCAAAAAAAAAAAAAAAAAAAAAAAATCCTTAAGTCAAGACTTGCAAAGAGGAGTGTGACTTAGCTAGAAGAAGAACTAAAATCACCTATGATAGATCAAGAGACTCAATTTTTTGCAGGAGAGGGTGGTGTGTTTTGAGTAGTACAGGAAGAGCTGCATCGGTTAGACAAAAGCATAATGCTGCTATTGTCTTTATTTGGACATTAAACATGGTTAAGAGAAGTGTGCATGAATGCCAGATTGGCAAGGGATAGGCCGCGGTGGCTCTGTACCATGGCAACTTAACTAAACAGTAGCTGTTTCCAAGAATTCCCTTCCCTGCAGAGTTCTGGGTTAGGGTTGGCTACAAGAGACATTTTGCACATTTGGAAGACAGGAATGAAGTAGTGGACATATTCTCCACACCCTCGTGGTAGCTGCAGGGCAGCAGAAACTGTGCCTACAGCCTCAGCCTGTCCGTGTGGTGTAGCACCCAGACACACAGTTCCTACAGCTCTTTCCATATCTTCTCTAACAGTTTCTCTGAATTCTGGGCCAGGTGCAAATGCAGCCTGTGACAGAGGATGCCAGCTTTTGCAGGTCACAGCAAAACTGAAGCTGGAGTTGAAAGACAGACACACAGGGCCCAGTTAATCTTCATGGGTTCCTGGTCTGCCTGGGCTACATGGTGAGTTCTAGCCCATCTTGGACCACATAGCAAGACTCTGTCTCAACAAAACAAAGAACTATAAGAAATAAATTTCTGTTCTTTACAATTTTTCCAGTCCCATGGTTCAGATAGCAGAAAAAGCCAGAGAATTGGACCATGAGGGCTTGGACAGACACAAATAAATTAAATGATTAAAATAGTGCAGAGGAAACATTAGGAAATACAGACACATTCTTATTTTCTCTCTAAAAAGAACTAGGGAAGCTATGGCCACCACAAATAAGGCTCTGGTTTCTTAATTATTTAAAACTTGTCTTTCACAGACTTCTTGCTGGGGTGACAAACATCAGAACAGTGAATGAGAAGAACAACTGAGTGGACATAAAATGCTAGTCATGTTGTCCCCAAATTAAGAGCACACCGTTTCCACGAGGACAAGGGAGAAGTATAACTTGATGTTCAGACGTATCCTGGACTCCATGAGTGCTCTCAACAGGCTAAACTGGTGAACCTTGTCTAGGAATGCATTTTTGAACCTGATAATATAAATAATATAAAGAACATAAATATAAAGAATATAATATAAATAATAAGAACTTCTCTAGGAAACACACAGCGGGGAAAATTACCAAAGATATTTCTGTTATAAATAAGTACAGTACCATGTCTTTCTGACAGCTTATGACTTCAGAGAGTTTTCTAATAAAAAATACAATTCGAAAAGACATGAGAAAAATCACACTGATCCCTCTTTTTTAAGAAAAAACTGTTCTGACATTTCCACAAGACAAGAGTATTCTTAGGATGCTCTGGACAGGAAGACAGAACCCACCATAAACATTTGAGGCTTCTCTAACAGGTATTATTCTAGTTAGTACAACTAGAATAAGTTCCTTGTGTTCTCACTATTTAAACAAACTCCAACGGGAATGTTTCTTATTCCTGGTAGTGAACGGTTCCTCTCAGACTCACCAGCTCAATTAAACAAATGGGGTGACTTGGGTCTAGACTCTTTGTAGACACAGTCACTCTACTGTGATCCACCTCAGCATAGGCAAATCTTGATGCTCTATGTAACCATAATATTGTACCTGGGAATGGCACAAATAGCCCCCAAAATGGGGGGGACCCAGGAATATTTTTCAGGTAAAAACTATATAAAGCCAGAACCCACATGGTGTAGTCTCAGGGTGATGTGGTGTTCAAAACAATCTATAGCAGCCCTACAAAACGAAGACTTTCAAAGGCCCAAATTATTTTTTAAGGTTTTGAAAATCAGGAAGAAAAGACAAATATATGGCCACAGACACATTTGTAAATTCTCTTTTCTTCTTCACCCATTTCATTTCTGCCTGCTGCATTCCCTCCAAGGCATCTCTGTCCACAGTACCCCCAGGCCTTTCTCTAAGCTGAGTCCTACACTTGTGTTCTCTTTTTTCTTGCTCTCTCTCTCTTCTTTCTATCCCTCGATTAAGAACATTGGTTCAACCCTTCTCCCAGGGATTAAAAAAGAAATAAAACACTTCCTTATTAGAAGGGGAAAAGAGAGGGGAAAATGATCAGAGCGTCATATTTGGCAATCTAGGAAGAGGAGGCGAGGTGCGGCCCTGCCCTTGGTAATGTCTGTATCCTACTGAGTTCCCTCTCTACCAGGTTAGGGAACTTTACTAACACTGAACCCAATTCAGAGGTGCAAATGGATCCAGGACCACCCAGTCATAAGAACCCCATCTTTCCAGCATCTTTTGTTGGTTGTATGTATTTCTTTACGATATGACAGTAAATGTAAGACACTGAACAGCACATACTTTTAAAATTAAGATGAGGCAATATAAAGCTTGAATAAAGACAACAAACAGAAATAACAAACATGACCTCCATCCAGTTATACTTCTTAATTTTCACAGTGTGAAATAAATGAACAATAGATTTAATGTTAGATAAATTGCAAGAGGGTCAGATAAAAGCATTTCCTCCCTTATATAAAGGCTACACCCTAATCTGGCATGGGAAAACATATAATTCATCCTTTGTAACTCCAGTACTAGACCATCTGTTAGGGCCGTGCCAGTATTCCAGTATCTTTGAAGCCAGGTTAACAACCCTTTCTTTAAAAAGCAAAATGTTAAGTAAAATCTTGTTCTTAAATATCCACTCTGGGGTGGATTTTTAGTTTCCTGTCCAGGTGTGATCTGGGAGGCTGAGGCAGGAAGATCATAAATTCAAGCCAATCTTGGGAAATAAAAAATTTTTTAAAAGCTGGGGAACATAGCTGTGTAGCTCAGAGTGAAGGCTCTGGGTTCAACCCCCAGTACCCCACCCAACCCCACACACACATGAATAAAAGGCACCACAGAAGGAAAACAGCCCAGTGACACTACTAATTATATGAGCACAAAAGGGTCACCAACCTGCTCAGAGCTTCAGTTTCCTCATCTGAAAATTGGAGACGATAACACCTACCTGGTAGAGTTTTGTGAATATTAAATGAAATTATCATACATATTGAAAAGTGGCCAGAAGTGGTAACAAGCAGGAGTAGAATTTGGAAAGAGGATGTACTTGACTCAAACAGAGGGACAAAGGTGAAAAGTGGGGCTGGCGAGAAAGGTGGTGGATAGGGTATACAATGCTTTGCGCCTACCCGCTTATGACATTTGGCTTTGAAATCTGGGTCTCTCAGATCTCAGGGGCAGGCAGCCACAGCGCCACATCTTGTAGTGGCATCTTGTAAAACACAAGCTTATTAAAAACTCCCCGGCAGATCTCATCTCCTGGATTCCTCCCCAGTCCATGCCGATAAGCACAACAAACCCAAAGGAAAGCAAGAAGCCACTCTAAAGCACAGAGGGCCTCCCAGCTTGTCCAGCAGTTTTCCCCAGGAGAGAAAATGTGCTTCCTGACATGCTCAACTGGAATTGATGGGAAACCAGACTGTGTTGACCGAACAAGTTGAGAAAGGTTTGCTGCCAGCTTTGGTAAATTACAACAACAGCTTTCGGTATTTTAAGTATTCAATCGTTTACTTTTAAAAGTCTCTTGCCATTAATTCCTTTTTTATATTGAATAAAGTATAATATAAATATAACGTAAACCTGACTTCCAGCTTGTATTTATTTCAACTCAAGTAAAGAAGCCTTCTTAAGCTATTTGTAAAAAAAAAAAAAAAAAAACCTAAGAAACTCAAGGTATAGACTGCGTCTGTCACTCAGTGATCACTCAGTGGAAACAGCCCATAAAGATATTCAGGCCTCCATTTTCTCACCTGTAAAATGGACCGAGACATCTTTAACTTTCTTTTGGGCTCCAAATTCTATAGGACTTAGGGACAAACAACCCAGACGGCTGATTGGCTGATTTGTTTAGGCTTGACTGTCACCTGCGGTTTCTGCTCCTTCAAAGGAGTGGGGATTAGCTGCCATTTGGAGACAGGAATGCAGCCCTTTGATTATTCTGGTGTCTGTTTTCACAGGCATTGAACCTGAACCCCATAGTCAGTGAGACCTGACGGGGCCTCTCCTCTCATTTAGAAGTAGGCAGGCCCGGCTGATACCAAACACCATGGAGGAGCAGCTCCTACCTGACGCTGCTGCCATTAAACCCCACCTTGTGCTGACTGGGTGTGTGGCCTTGGTTAACCACAAACCCGCCTAAATGCCGCACTGGCAGGCCAGCTGAAAGCCTTGCTTCTTATCCAGCCCCTCAGGGATATGATTAGAAGAGTTACTTAAAATGTTAAGATGTTGCATTCCTACAGCCCTGGCTACAACCCAAAGAAACTACAGGGAAAATGGTTGGTCCCAGGTACTTCACTCCTGGATGAAATCAAAGTCACCTTGTATCCTTGGATGGCGTGGCTTAAAGAATGGGAGGTGAAACTAGAGCTTTCTTGGCAGTTAACAGAGGCGCTCGCTCGGAGCAGGTGGCAAAGGAAGAAAGCCTTGGCTTTATTTAAAGGGGCAATAAAAGTTCAGGGAGAAAGGAAGTGGTGTTATTCTTAATTTTTCACACTCTCCCTGACCCTGACCTCCATTTTGCAAATAGCCCAGGATACCATTTGCTGCCAGCAAAGTATATGGATACTACTGGAAAGCAATGAATGATTTACAAGCTGGGTCAATAATTAAGTTGCCCGGGAATGTGTAGAATCCATTACCAGACTTAACTCTTTAAATCTCAGAAGACATTCTCCCTAGCCAGGAAAGAGAAGGCTGGAAACAAAACAAAATCTCCACATGAGTTTGAAATGCTCTGGGGGAGTAAAATGTTTTAAATCCATTACACGGGAAAGGCTGAGAAGTAGAGGTTTCCCATCTTGAGCAGTGACTATTTTTAGGACAAAAGAAACATGGTTTATGGGTTAAAGTGGCCAAATTCATAGGTTTTCTATTCTGGGTCTACTCTGGAGGGGTCTTTCCCTGGACCTGACTGCAGCTCTCTCAAGGACCTCCTCAGTGGGTATTTTAATCCATGGCAGGTCCGGATTGTTCCCAGAGGAAGAACCACTATTTCTTCGGCGGGGGGTTAGGGCAGCCTCTTCCTGCCCGATCTTGGGAGGCACAGCCCCAGTAGTCCATCCGAGGTGAGGCATCAAGGCTATAAAACTCCAGAAAGAACTGGCAATGTGATACTGCATATATGTGTGCTGAAAGAGTTCAGAGAAGGAAGTTGGCCAGGGCTTGAGAAGGCTTCTGAGGTGGGACCAGGCCTGGGGCTTAAGTGACTAGTGGCTAGGAGGGCAGGACAACTCAGGAAAAGATGGGGCATTCTCCGCACAGTCATTCCATCAGTCGCGTCCTCCCTCGGTGTGCCAGACGTGAGGCTGGGAACTGCAGGTTCACTAGTGAGAGGGAAGTGTAGTGCCTGGTGTGGGTAGGCAGCAGTGTGTCCCTCAGAATTCATATGTCGAAACTCTAACATCTATACTTCAGGACAGGACTGTACATGGAAAGAAGACCTTTCAAGACGTGATGAAGGTAAAATGAGGCTGTTACTGTGGGCCCTAGACCTATCTGACGATGTCCCTATAAGAGGAAATCCGGACACACAAGGAGACACCAGGAATGGGCGTGCACAGAGAAATATTTCTAGCCTTGGGAAAGCCAAGAAAATTCATTTCTGTTGTTTAAGTCCCGCAGTCTGTAGTATTTTGATATGGCAGCCTCAGCACATTAATATAAGTGCCCCTGCTCTCCTAGGCTTGAATCAATTGAGGATTAAAACAAACGAAATTATGCACTAGGTATGTTAATGACAACTATACAGGGCACTAGGAAGGACAAGCTGCTTTGAGAGTATTTGGAAAACAAAACTGGGCAGAGGGCACGCCCCTGATCTCTGAAGACAAGCCCTGGAGAGGAGAAGCAAGCAGGGAAGCAGCTGCTCTGAGTCGCCACTGTGGAGTGGCAGGAAACGAGGCTGGCCAATAGGGTACTCCAGATCGCAGAGTGCGAGGACTGAGCGGAAGTATTCACGCTTGATCTCGAAAGTAATGTTGAGCTATTGTAGGTTTCTAAGTGGAGGGATGGCCCAAGGAGAGCCCAATTTCAAGTAGATTTTTCTAATAAGCATGTGCTAAAGCAGCACAAGCCTCATGACACAGGGACAAGGTGTACAGGCAAGAAGACTGAGCTGAAGTAGGAGCAGGCAGGGCAAAGGTCAGGAGAGGCTGCACATATAAAGCAATCTGAAGAAGAAAAGTGGCAGGTCTTGGTAATGAACCTGCCCCCAGTAGTGACTTGTCAGGGATGCTGTGGACCTATGGGAAGGTCCTTGGGAAACCCCTTCTATAGTCAAGTGGTTGCCACGGCAACCAGTTTTGTGCCAGGGGCCTACAGACCCAATAGCAAGTTCCTCTCACAGTCTTCCTTCTCCATCCCTGCAGGGTGCACCATTGAGACCCACAAAGCTTCCCAAGTCTGCACAATGAATATATCAGAATGCTGGCGGGAAGGCGTTTGATGGTGGCTTTGAGACTCAGTAAGAAAGCCATACCTGGATAATGTCAATAAAGCCATATTGCAGATTTCTCTCTGAGGGTCTTCTAACTTCTGGTTGCCTTTTCAACTGTTCACAGCTGGGGTGAGAGGGGAGGTGATGCAGGTAAAAGAATTATCATCAAAGCAACTAAACTTCCACGCTTCTCCCTGAAGAGATGCCAGTGTCTAAGTGACAGAAACAGGGCAGTAGTGGCTTAGATCTGCTGGAAGGAAATGAAATTATGAAAAACACTAAAGATAAAGTTCCTGAGTGCCTGCTGGCAACCAAAGCCCACTGACTCACAGAAACAATCAGAGAGAGGGGGTTGTAAGCAGACCCTGGACTGTCAGATGCCGGATGGCGCATTCACCAGTGTTTAAAAGAAGAGATGGTTCCATGAGTCAAATCTCACATCTGCAGCCAGCTGCCAAGGCCGCAGCTCCCGGTGAGGGGCAAACAGAATACCAGCCCTTTATCTTCTGGCCTCCCACTAGGCTCATTTTCCACTTTCCATCCACCAGCAGTCGATGGTTAATTTGGAGACCAGATTAGAGACTTCTCTCTGAGAGTCCTATATTTGAAACACTAGGGAATAGTTAACATAAGCACATTGGAAATAAAACACAGGGTGAGAGAGTCCAGTAAAAAATTCTGGTGCACGTCAGCTGACTCTAAACACATATATGGACACTGGGGATAAGGGAATTTTTAAAGGCTGGGTCATTTTAGCAAATTATTTATGCACAGCAGTCAGAGTTTATTAATTACCTTTTAAAATCTCTTTCAAAACTATATAGCTTCAGGATGCTCCATCTTGCCCCAAAAGGAAATGTTGCTAAACATTATTTTGTAATCAAGGTGTGGTCTGAGGGCAGAATCCCAGACCCCAGCCCAGTCCTACGGAATAAGAATCTGCTTTTAAACAAGATCCCAGGAAAAAATAAAAATAAAAATAAACAAGATCCCTGGAAGCTCTGCATGCCCATTAAAGTTTAAAAAGCACTGCTTTAGAGCAAGTTAAGCAAAATAGAATAAAATAAATAAAAGGAGAGCTGAAAGTATTATGGCCAGCTCGGTGTCCTCTCCCACTCAGTGGGCAGAACCTGCAGTGGCTCCCCGGCCGCAGCGGGATGTTCAGCAGTGATGAGGGAGACACAGGAAGAGGGAGGGTCAGACTTCTGCTCCAGGACTGATAGGACAAGTGCCCCTCCCTGCGCAGTACTGTCAATACTCTCAGCCTTTATCCATATGAGTTCAAGACCACATAAATGTAGATTATGCAAAGGAAGCCTACACGGTTTAAAGAAGAAAAGACTTATTTTCCAATTAAAAATGGTAATGGGCATTTTCTAAAAATTTGGGTTGGTTGTATATGCCACAAAAGTCATTTTCCTTTGGGTAACTTTTCCAAAGAGGCCACACCAGGTTGTCTAAGATAACTGCTTTGCTTTCAGTCTGGCTGAGCAGTAACTTTTCATGGTATCTGTGGCTCACACCTGGAATAACAGTCAGATGACTAAATCACAAAAGGAATTCTCAGTAGACAAAGCTGTATTTGAGTCCTGGCTATTCCGCTTGCCATATGACCTTGGGAAAATCCCTTATTTCCTGAAACAGAGATAGTAAACCATGAAATGCTGAATGTTAATTACAACTAATTGTGCATTATTGGGTAGAGGCATAGCAGCACAACTTAGTCTGGCTTAACTAATATTAATAGCCCATCACTGTCTCTATGCTACAGTGGTAGAAGCCAAAGCTTTGAATGGTGTGGCCCAAGGTCATATAGCTACAAAGCGGCGGGGCCTAGACTGACAGGTGCCAGGTCTGTTCCTCTTCTGATGCCAACACCTCGAGGCACCCAAAGCCCTCCCCTGTGGCTTCCACTCCGCCCCATAATTGAGGCTCCCACCTTTTAAAACAGAATTACAAATGAACCTGATTCACAGAGGACACTGCTCATAACAAAGGGTACAATCTATGTTATGAGAATAATCAGTGTTCACATTATTTACAAAAATCATTATTGTTATTTTAAATTGTGACTCGCTCCTTCTTTACTCTCCTCTTAATCGTTTAATATTTTATGCCTGAAAAGTCTGTTCATGTCAACATAAAAAAAAATCTCAAAATGAGATGATAAAACAAACATCCTATTGACTCTCAGACTATAAAATAACTAGCTTTCTTCTCCTCCCCACCTCCCCTACACCCCTACTAGCCTACCTCCCAGATCTTGCTCACTCTCTCTCTCTCTCTTTTTCTCTCTTCCTTCTTTAAGTTCCTCAGACTCCCTCCCAGGCTGGAGAATAAGAATACCCTCAGCTCAGATGAAACAGAGAAGGCTGAAACTCAAAGACTGAATAGATTTGAATTAATACAACTTCCTCTCAGAAGCATTTAAGAGAGTTCAGCAAAGGTTAAGCACACAGAGAATGCTGCATTTCCTTGTGCCTTCTGAGATAATTAACAGAGATGGGGGTATTGCTTGAGTAACAACTGTATTCCTGGAGAGGAAGAAGAACAGAGGTAAGAATCCTGAGCACTAACCCCACTAGCTCTCTAGCTTCTTTTCCATCCATGAATCCCCTGGCTCCATTGACATCCAGGTCACTCTCGGAATTTGCGATGCAAGCTCCTAACACTGTGCATGCACTGCCCTTAACTCAGCTTCACACCCCTTTCCTGGGAGAGAAATCTGCTATCCCACAGAATCCTCAAACAATCCAATGCAGCAACGACCATTAGTATTCTCATTTTGGGGATGAGGAATCAATCTCTACCGATTGAGTAAGTGTCCCAATAGCACACAATAAATACTAAATACTGATGCTAGAATTAACCCCAAATCTGCCTGACTCCAGAGTCAAAGCTATAACAAGAGGTAACATGTTTCTTTATCTCACTTGTTCTCATTTTTTCTATGTTTCCACAACACAGTGTACCAGGGAGAAGCAAAAGTCATCAGAACAAGCATATCATGTATGTTCCCAAAAACCATTAGGCTTCCTTTTAACCATCTGGTGGCCCAAGTAGACACACAATGGCCACCAGGATAATATGTGACCAACTCTGATTTTCTTTTATCTTGTCTCCAACTCTAAATTCCTTCTAAGTAATGATAATTTTTTTAAAAATTTGTATCCCTTACAATATTGCTGTATTTTTAGAGAGAAATTTGTCATTTTGTCAAATTGCATATTTGTGTATTTATAGAGGACTATGCCAGCAATATAGCACATAGAAAGTCACTCAACTTTCCCACATCCCATCAGACATTATTAATCAAGTGTAGTACCCTTGCCTAGTAAGGCCAAAGAGTCTCAGGATCTTTCTCTATACTGTACTGCAGACAGCCACTGCAGGTCAATCAGAGTTATTACGCATGGTGAGATCTCTTTGCTCTTCCTTGTCTAAATTCTTGTCTGGGTACTTTCCCTTTGTTACATGAGCATTTACTACCCATGTTTCAGTTATGAGGCTGCACAAAGACGACAAAAATCATCATAGCACAAAAATATTCACTAAAGAAACCGATCACCTTCCTTTTTCAGTCTCCCTCGGCCAACTCTCCCTCCTCCTTTCTGCTAGCCAGTAATAATAATCAGTCATGCCCTTTCATGACTGTTTAGCATGAGTACACGCAAAAGTGCAAAGGACATGGCACATCTTGGACAATATAAACTTTAGGTGGAGGCTGGGGATTTAGCTCAGTGGTTAAAGTGCTTGCCTTGCAAGCACAAGGACCTGAGTTCGATCCCCAGCACCAGAGGGAAAAAAAAAAAACAAAAAAAAACTTTAGGTGAAGTGGGTGAAAGTGTTATTTGGTAAACTACTGAACTCAAACACATGAAGCCATTAACAAATGAGAATCTGGGAAAGTTACCCCAGTTAACAACCCAAGAATGACAATGACAGGTGCTTCAAAAGGGATCATCTGAATATCAGAGGACTGAGTCGAAGCCCTTGGGAAAACTGATTAAATCCTGGAACATTTTCGCAAAGAAATGACCTTGTTTATGCATGTGCTGTGAAAACCAAACATACAGTGAAGGACTGTACCATACACCTATAATACACGTTTGTCAGAAAACAACTATGCCAAGAAAAATAATCAAAACTCCCAATGTCAACATTTTTGGTATGATCTAAGAATCAGGGCAAGATGTGATTATAACTTTATTTATTTATTTATTTATTTTTTTGTGGTGCTGGGGATCGAACTCAGGGCCTTGTGCTTGCAAAGCAAGCACTCTAATCACTGAGTTAAATCCCTAGCCCTATAACTTTAATAACAGAGGAAATAAAGTTATTTCCTTACTTCCATATGAGATGAAATTAAAGTTTTATTTTTCAAGATAGAGTCCCCACGGAACACTTCCTCACTGTTTGCTGAGATATGTGACCTATGAGGAGCCATTACCCAGAATCACCCATCCCTGAATAATGAGGGCCTCAGCTAGGTTTTACATCCCCATGATCAGGTAGACCATTCAGGCGTGATTCTACAGGAGAAGACGTTCCCCAAAGTGATAAATGCTATGATGAGACTGGGTCTGACTGATTTTGTACAGAATTACCTCAAGTAAAACTTCAAAAAATGAGAGAAAGGTATGGGTTCCAATTCCTAACTCATCATATTTTTCTACCTGAGATCAGGTACAACTGCAGGGCTCCCTCCAAAACTGGATAAGGCAAAGAAGGGAAAGTTCAAGGGAGATTCTAGGTGTAGGCCCCGAGGCAGCACTGCTAAACGGTCAAAAGCGAGGCCACTGAGGCAGACAGAATACGGTGTGGCTCCACAACATCCAAGGGATGTGACCATGGGTGGTGGGCCAACCTCTCTGAGCTTCAGCTACCTCATTTATAAAATGGAGATCAGAATGGCCACTTCCCCCTTATATCAGCTAATGCACACAAAGTACCCAGAGAAAGATTCAGAGAGGCCTTTAGAGAAGCTTTCTCCTCCTCCACCAGCATGCAGCCAACTTGGGGTAGAAACTAAAGCTGAAGGTAAGTAAAAGGTAAAAGGCAGAGCAGCCTGTCTAGGTTCCCACTGCCCCTACTACTACGCACTCTTGTAATGGGCAGTAGTCTGAAACCTTCTGTTCACCCCTGTGGGAGCCCTTTTCTAGGCTCTACTTCTGTCCAGGCTTCCAAGCAGAACCTCTCAAAAGTATCAGGCCCCAAATCCCATTTCCAAAGGGCCTTAGCTCTCAATCAGCCACCACAAATCCATCAGCATCACCTGAGGAGGGGCAGGAGCTTTGGGCCCTAGCCAAGTTCACATACCAGTCTCCAGGGCCAGGAAATGAGGCGCCTGGGTGAAACTACATTCCAAGGTTTGACTGCTATTCAGTCAAACTCGGGCACTGCAGCCCAGGTAGATAAGCAGGTGAAGTGAAGGCTGGGGCCTGGGGGAGAAGAGACACCAGGATATAGCATTTCACAGACTGCTTTAAAAGAATGGGCCTTGGCTTGGAGTCAAGAAGCCTGCTCTGTGTGCTTGGTTTTGTCACCAGCTACCAAGTTTCTGCTTCATTATCTGTAACAGTCGTTTTCAAAGTGCGGTCCAAGGAGCCTTGGTGGGGAGATGGAAACTATTTTCATAAGATTACTAAATTATTCTTTGTTCTCTTTACTCTTAGTATCTCACTAGTGTGCAGTGGTCATCTGGTGTTCTCATATCAGTGCTCTGATAGATAATGGAATGTGTGTTTTCTTGTGTTTCAAATTTTCTGTTTTAATTTCTAAGACAGCAAATATCAATAAATAGAAATCATATAATCTAAAGTTATTTGGGGTCAGTAATAATATTTAAGGGCTTAGAGGGGTTCGGGACTAAGTAGCTACTCCATAGAATCCTGCCACCCCCAGCCCCCAAGCAGTCACCCTGGTACAGGACAGTGAGGTGCTTCTGCAGCCTGCAAGCAGCTACCTCGTGTAATCAGGGTCCCATTTCCTTCTGAATGTTCCATGCCGAGAGTGTCCGAGCATGGGGAATGGAGCCTGGCCACATTCAGGAAACCTAGTGGAGCCGCTGCTGGGTAGGGCAGTGAGTGGCAGCCCAGGCAGCTCATCTGGCAGCAGCTGAGCAGAACATCATAGGAAGATGAGAGGAAGAGCTGCCCAGAAGGGCTGGGGCCTAAGGACGGCCATTCGCAAGGTCATTCACTCCTCTTGATGGGTTAACCCCAAACTCCCCGAAAGTTCCTGGCTCTCTGACAGTTGAGAATTTAGTAGGTGAGCCTTACAGACCAACATGCCCTTAAAGACCCAGAGGCCTTGAGCTTGCCCTGCAGACAGCTCCACTTCCCTCCTCTTTCTGCCAGCCTTTTCCCTCTTCCAACTTCTCCCACCTTTTGGATCAGCACCATCCAACAGAAATCAAAAGTGAGCCACTTCTGTGATTTAAAATTTTCTAGTAGCCACGTTTTAAGAAATGGGTGACATTAATTACAGTAAAACCTTGGTTTGTGAGCATAATTCATTCCAGAAACATGCTTGTAATCTCAAGCACTTGTATATCAAAGCAAATTTCACCACTGGAAAAAATGAAAACTCAGATGATTTGTTCTACAACCTAAAAATATTCATATAAAAATGATTACAATACTGTAATACATTACAAAATAATAAAGAATACACAAAATATAAAGAAAAATAAATTAACCTGCACTTACCTTTGAAAATCTTTGTGGCTGGTGTGAGGGAGACAAGAGAGGAGAGTTATTGTCTTAGGATGATTTTTATGATTGCTAATGGAATCACTGCTGTCTCTTGGCTCAGCAGAATCTTCTTTTCATGCAACTTCAACAAGGGTCTTATCCAATGACACTTGCTTTGCCTCCTTTTGAGGATTTTGTGGACATGTGACATTGCATCGTCATTAAACGGATTTATCACTCACACTGCTAAAGCCTTAGCCAGGTGGTGCTTTTCTACAAAATTTTGCATGGTTTCCCACACTTTACACATCTCCCTAATTGCATTTGAAGTGAGGGATTCCTCCGCCTTGTTCTCCTCTTCTTCTGCAGACAAGATCTCTTCCATAACCTCTTGCTACAATCTGAGTGAGAGTGAGAGAGAAAGAGAGAGAGAGAGAGAGGGAGAGAGAGAGAGAAACCATTGGCTCAGTTGTGATCATGTGCCATTCAGCATCATGTACTACTTGTATTGCAAGACATCGCTTGTTTACGAGTTAAAAATGTTTGCTCTTCTTGCAGAACACTCGCAGAAGTGACTTACAATCCAAGGTTTTACTATATATCCAAAATTGTATCATTTTGTACCAATGGCTGCATTTTGGGGAGAGTTACTTTTGCTTTCCCTCCCTACGCCTTTTGAAAGGATTATGTCCTCTCCCTTTTGCCTGGCATTCTAAATTCCAAAGAGATGTTAACTTCTAAATAATCTTCCTTTGGATTTACAGAACTCAGAACATCTGGTTACCTTCAGATAACATCAGACCGTGTGATGCCCCTCTTTAGTCTTTAGTTCTATGCAGCAACTAATATGAAGCTTGTTACTTGCTGTGAGATTTAACTTGCAGACAATCAATATGTCTGTTTGAAGAAAATACAGGAACTATCTTAGGAGGTTGACATCAGTTTTGACATTCCAGTCAGAAAAAACAGAGGCAGGTGCCCTGGATGGCAAAGCCCCTACTAAGCACACAGCTTCCCTGCCTGTGGCCCTACTGTACCTCCTTCTCTTCCTCTAAAAGCCTTTGCACTCCTAAGTCCCTCAAGATGGGGCTGTGGGGATGACAGCGCTCTGTCTCCCAAGGTGCCAACCCTTGAACAAACCTGACTCCTTCCAACCAATTCTTATCTCCTGAATATTGACTTTCCAGAGGTGACCAGCTCAGACCTGGGTCTAGTAACACTTGTTAATATAATCGATAGAAGCAATTAATGATTAAATATTTGATATTCTTCTTTGTACTTAATCTTTGAAATCAGTGTGCATTTTAGACTTTCTGTATATATAAGTTTGGACATGACATTTTTACTGGAAACACTTGATCTGAATATAGATGTTATAAAATTTATACTTGAACAGTTAGATTCACATACCCAAGTTGTTCCAAGCGTATTTAGAAGCATTCCAGTAACTGAATTAAGTGTTTAAATATCAATCGTTAAACTTAAATAAAATTTAAAAGTTAATTTCTCAGTTGGAAATGTGGTCACATTTCCAGTGCTCAGTAGCCACATTTGGCCAGTAGCTAACACTCTAGGAAGTATAGATCTAGACGATCATCTCCCCCAAGTCCTGCATCCTCTTTGAAATTAGCTGTATTGTGTAACTAAAATAAGTGTGAGAGATCAACACATGTTCATTATTCAAATTTTCAACATTATAGAAATACAATAAATAGAACATAGTATACCCTGTATTCCCAACCTTCATAGACAGCTATTGTCAAAAGCATGGTGCATATTTTTTGCATTTCTTTTCTCTGTATATTTATATTCATTGTGATTAAAAATTTTTATAAAAACAGAATGATTCTATTTATTCTTTCCTCCAATTAAAGACACATATATCATACAGTGTGAAAAAGGGTGAATAGACTGGTAAGATTTTGCCCTATGAGGCTCAAATTCAAGGAGGCAGAAAAAATAGGGAACAAGATAAGCACGTAGGGTTATAAGCATTTTGAAGAAAATGAAATATGGAACAAGATTAGGCAGTGATTTGGAGGCTATTTTGGAGAGGATAGTGAGCCACTCTAAAGTAAAGAGGTAATAATTGAATGGAAAGCCCTCATGACTTACTCACTTCTCCAAAAAACTCCACCTCTTACTATGTGGCGATTAAACTTCAACATAGGAATTTATGTGTGGAAGGAACGCACTCAGACCATGTCAAATACACAGTGAAAAGCAAGGAAGTATTATCTGGAGATGGGGATGGGGAAGTACTTAAGTGGTGGTGAGACCAAGAGGTAAAGGGACAAAGTACAAGGGCCTTTGAAGCTAAGGTAGAGATAAGCCTCAAGGGAAAGTGGAGCTGCAGAAGACAAAATCTGATGGAATCCGCTGGTGGCAGGAAGCCTGGCAAGCAGCAACAGCAAACAGCGACAAACCTACAGTTTCACGTGTCATCTGCCCCTTTGTCTGCCCTCTTGAGAGCACCAAAGAGCTGTATATAGGTTTTTAGATTCAGGTGCCTCCCTGGTGTCCTCTTCCCACCTCTTGCCACCATCTCGTCCATTCTAATAAACTGCCTGGCTGTTCCCCACTGCTTGCTGTGTCCTGTTGCCCTGTTGCGTCAATCTTAGCTCTCAAGACAAGAGCCCAACCAAAGGGGGGCCCTGCTTACAGTAGAGTGCTTGCCTATTGTGTGTGAGGTCCCAGATTTCATCCCCACAAACAAAACAAACAAACAAGAAAATCAGGTGTCTCCTTTCTATACTGGACACCTGGGTCCTCTCCCCAGAAACAGATACACTGCAGGTCGATACCAATGTCCACTGAACGAAGTTCCTCTTGAAAGACACCTGGATTGTCCCTCCATTTTTAGCTACTTAAAAACTATGCTGAAATGACTTTGCCTGTGGCAGCATCCTCTCACAGATCGGGGAGTAGAGATCTATAACACGCAGTACTTCACCATGAGGAAATGCTGCCAACTCATTAAAAATCACGTTAGGTGATTTCCAACTTTTTTGCATAACAAACAGGACTGTAATGAACACCCTTGTACATAAATCTAGAGTAATTCCATACAAAGAAATTGTTAGGTCAAAATGTATTTGAATTTTCAATTTTTGTAAGTAGTGTCTACTTTCCCACCAAAATAGCTTATACCAACTTACATGTCTCCTGACCATGTTTAAGAGTACCTCTTGCCTGGCAGCTTCATCAAAGCATTATTAAAAACTCTGTGACTGCTGGGGTGTAGTTCAGTGGTGGAGGGCATATGCCGCATGCACACAATCCTGGGTCCAATCTCTAGCTCCAAAAAATAGCAACAATAAAAGCTATGGGTGTGGTTGAGTGCAAGTGTGCATACGCCCTGGGTTCAAGCCCAAACAACATGCACACACACAAATAACAACTTAAAAAATAATGATCTTTAAAAAATAGTAATCTTTAACAATCTAACAGGTAAACATATTGTCTTGCTGTTAAATTTATTCATTGTTCTTTTAATTTTTGTTTTTGCAGTACAGGGGATCGAAACCAGGGCCTTCACACTGAGCTACATCCTTAGCTCATTTTATTTTTTATTTTGAGACAGGGTCTCACCAAGTCACTAAGTTGCCAAGGCTGGGCTAGAATTTACAATCCTGCTTAAGCCTCCTAGAATGCTGAGGTTGCAGGCATGCACCACCATGCCCGGTTTAGACATTTTCTTTATGCTTACAAATTATTTGTATTTCTTTTGTCTGCCTCTCCAGCTGTTCTTTGCTAGGTCCTTTTCTTATTGAATTGTAGAACTTTTAAGAATATATATTTAGCAAAGTAGTCCTTTGTCTCACATCTATTTCCTTTTTAATTTTTTTGCGGTGCTGGAGAGAGGACCCACGCTGTTCCACAAGCTAGGCGAGCACTCTACCACTGAGCTACACTGACAGCCTCTGTGTGTGTGTGTTTTCTGTGTTTTACATGGTCTGTCTAGATCTAGCGTGAGATTATTAAATTTTAAAATTACTTCATGTTTGTTCCTAACACTTTTATGCTTTCACTTTTTTACACTCATTTGTGATCCATCTGGAATTTGTTACAATGAATAAAAAGGCAGCAATGTTTTGGTGTTTTTTTTTTAATGGAATGGTTAGTCATTTAACCCAACACCATTTACTGAATAATCTCTTTTTTCCCACTGACTGGAATAGTTTTGAGAGGTCTTGCCACAAGACCCAAACAACATCAGCACTGGGGCCTAGAACTTGAGAAGCGGCACACACAGCAGCCCCTTCTCCATCCCCGAGCAGGAGAGGGTACATTTCCCCTTCTGGTTGGTGGTTCTCAGTCCCCAGCAGGAGAGAGCACGCCTCTCCTTCTAGGTGGCATTCACTTTCCTCTTCTAAAGGAGCAGCTGCCTGGGGCCACCCTCAAGCTCCATGCCACCTGCAGAAGGTGGCACAGATATTATTTGGCAGCTGCAAATAAAACTTTTAATTAGAACACCATTTCCCATTCCCCAGCACTACAAAAATAAATTTTTTTTTAAAATGAGCACAGTGAGTGATGTAGAAAAAACAGCATGTACGACTCCATTAATGCTGAAGCAAAAACTCAAAGGGAAAGGAATTTGGAGACACCAGAAACAGAGAGGCTACCAGAGACAATAAAAAGTGCCCAGGGTGGCAAGCCAAAGCCTCGGCCTCTTGTTCCAGCTCTGTGCGTCAGACATCTTCACCCCTCTTTGTGCCTTCTCTTTCTCATCTAACACAGAGGAGTTATGCCAGAAAACTCAGGTTCCTTCAGCAGTAGTAACATTTAAGGTTCCAGAGCTACCTTGAAGCCTCTTTGCAGGTTTGGGGGCGAGTTGTGTGTTTGTTTGCTTGCTTGTTTTTGTTTTTTCTCAATTCCCATGGAATCTTTGATGACGTTCTCCAGAATGACTCTCATGCCCTGCGATTTCCTTGAGGTTGCCTTGCCCCGAAGCTTCAAATCAGGACTCTTGAGTGAAGTATCTCTTTCCTGTGGTCACTATTTTCAAAGATCCCTTGTGAAACTAGCAGTCTGCCACCCGATCGAGGCTGTATCAGAATTTCCACCCAACCTCCCTAGGTTTTCATTTTAGCCAAGACAGTAGCCACAAAGTGGTGGGGTCTCTGGAGAGCATGTGACCCCTGGGAAAAAGGAAATGCTGAGTCTAACGCTTGATAACAAAAGAGGCCACTTCTGAAGACGTTCCTCTGCCAGCCAGCCCTTCTGCTTGCAGTGTGACTGGGAGCCCGAAGGGCAGCACAGAAAACGGTTCTGGTGGGCCACGGGTGGGGCTCCAAGGGCAGCCAGCGAGCTCAGAGCTCAAGACACCTGTGACTCTTACAGGACTCTCCACGTTCATCTTGGAACAGACTCCAGAACGTGAAGTACTTTCAAGGCAGAAAACTCCACCTTGTCAAACAAGCTGGCATGTTGAACGTGCCTTCCTAGCAGGTGTTCCGGGGAAGCTGTCGGCCACTGAGTGACCAAGGGAACCCGGAGGGACTGAGGATAACTGGCTGCACTAGTGAACGGGCTCTCCCTGCCAACAGGCCAGAGAAGCTCGGGAAGCAGCACACTGTCTGGTAGGAAATGCATCAGCATGGGTGACTGAGAGTGATATAGAAATCATCTAAACCCTGAGAGACAGAGACCGAGAGAGATTTAAGGTGAAGAGAAATCTGACCTCAGAGCCCAATGATTGTGGGCAACTAAGCAGTAGTTTGGGGGCCCTACGGCCCAGCTAATAGGTGTTGATTTTATTTTCAGTACATTAAATTTCAAATTTCTGGGTTAAAACATGCCCTCCTTGTGAATTTTCATTTGCTGGGAGGGTGGGAACAGAAGGAAATGGTCCGAGTCCCATATAATTAACCTACATCTCTCTCTCAATGCCCAAATAAAGTAAAATCAGCTGTCATGCCACAAATATCTTTGGAATTTTTTCACCATGTGCATTTTGCATGTACAAACATACGAAATTCTCACCTGGGTTAGACTTTCCTGTGCTCATACGGCCTTGACAATCCTACTTCTTGTCTGAGTTCATCTTTCATCCTTTCTGTTTCCACATCTTCTGCTTCAAATTCCATATCCAAACAAGAACAACAGATTTGTTTTGTGGGGGTGGCGGTGGTGGTGCCGGGGATCGAGCTCAGGGCCTTGCACTCGCTAGGCAAGCACTCTACCACTGAGCTAAATCCCCAATCCCATTCATGTCCAAATAATGAGCCTGAATATTTTAGGCAGCTCTCTAGTATTTTTTTGTTCAGAGATTTCTCATATACTACCTGCATAGCCTCTCCCATTTTCGATGTCCTTCACCAGAGTGGTACATTTGTTACAACTGATGAACCTACTCTGACATATCCTTGTGAGATTATCATCAACGTTCACGGTTTACATTAGGGTTTGCTTCTAGGGTTGTACATGCTACCCTAGTTGGACAAATGTACCATGACATGTATCCACCACTTCAGTACCATGAAGAGTAGCTTCACTGTCCTAAAAATCCTCTGTTCTCTGCCTATTCAACCCTCCATCCCTCCCGTCTAACCCCTGGGAACCACTGATCTTTTAACTATTACCATAGATGTGCCTTTCCCACCTTTTCCAGAGTGTTATCTTGTTGGAATCATACAGTTTGGGGAAATATTTTCAGATTGGCTTCTTAGATTTAGTTAACATGCAATTGAGTTTCCAGATGTACCACAGTTTATTTATTGATCCACCTACTGAAGGACATCATGGCTGTTTCTAAGTTTTGGCAATTACGAATAAAGCTGCTATAAACTGTGCAGGAGTTCATGTAAACATAAGTTCTCAATTCCCCCAGGTAAATACCAATGAGCATAACTATTCCATCACACAGTAAGAAAACGTTGGCTTTTGTAAGAAGATGCTGCACTGTCTTCCAAAGTGGCTGTACCATTTTACACATATGAGCTTGTGCTTCTCCGCACACTGCGAGCCCAGGTGCTACATTCTGGCCGTTCTAACAGGCGTGTAGTAGGACCCCATTGTTGTTCTACTCTGTAGTTCCCTAATGACATACAATGCTGAGCATCTTTTCACATGTTTATTTGCCATTTTAAAATCTTGAGGTGTCTGTTAAGGTCTAAAGTATACTTTTAATTGAGGGGTTTTTTTCCTTATTGCTCAATATTAAAGAGTTTTTGTATTATTTGGCTACCGGTCCTCTATCAGATTTGTGTCTAGCAAATATTTTCTCTCAGTATGTCACTTGTCTTTTTATGCTCTTGACGGTGTCTTTCTCAGAGCAGAAATTAATTTTAATAAAGTTCAGCTTTTCAACTCTCGCTTCTTTGTATCCTTTTACAGCTTGAATCTGAGGTTACAACCCTTCTGCTTCAACAATTCTTTCTGAAAAAAGACAGAAGCAGGGAGCACGTGGCTGCTGTCCTCTTCAGTTCTGACATGGTGACACTGGCCATCGATGGTCCTTTTTCCTGGGTTTGGGCAGCCTGGGGGGTTTTACATGGTTTCTGTGTCACTTCATGGTAGTCTTTCTATAGAACACACACCACTGACTTCTGCCTCTTAAGGGAGAAAAGGAGAAACTGAACTAGTGTTTTCAGACCTGCGTTACCTCCATGAAACCCTCACAGATCCTGTGGGCTGGATGTCCTGACAAAGACTCCAATCCAGCCTCTCCTCGCCTTAGGCGAGGAATTGAACCTTTGTGAAAAACTGCTGCTCAAACCTCAAACCCGTCCTGCCAACTTCCTGGGTGCCTTTGCTGTCCTTCTCTGTCACACCCCACACATGACGCAATTCAACTGTAAAGAGACTTGAAAACTAACTATAAAACATCGCAGTCAGCAAGGTCTTCAGCCCCTCCCCCAACCTCAGCATTGTTTTCACGGATGTCCAGCCTCACGGTTCATCCAGCCACCTAAATAAGATTAGTAACACCTCACCCAGGTGGAAGGAGGGTGAAGAATGATTTTCCTCCTCCGCTTGTGCCTCCCTCAGGAAAGCTGAGCTGATTAAAAAATAAAAGTTACCAGCTGGTAAATATCTCAGATCTGCATTTTGAAGCTGAAGTAATAAGCCTTTTGAACAAACTGCAAAATAAAGGACAAGGGGCACATTTAAAAAGACTTTTGCACAGATTCTTTCTTATCATTTCATGACATGGTTTTCGCATCAGATATTTAACAGCTCATCAATTCGATTATAGTACCATTAGTCCCACTCCCAAACCTGATTAGCCACTCTGGTCTTGTTTCTTACAAAGATTAATTTTAGGTTTTTTTCAATTAGGATTAAATGTCAACCAAACTGTAGTACATGAAAAGCGTTATTAACGTTATCATAATAACAACTTACGCTGCCTCCATTTAACACATTTGCCTACAATGTGTGATTGAAACCTTTTTCTTCCTAACCTTAGAAGAAAAGCAAACTATGCTGATGCTGAATACAAGTGGAACATTTTGTCAAGAGCTATTTTGCAAATGCTGTTTTAATTCATGCAAAATCAAATTTATCACTATCAGATTAAGTTTAACTGGTTCAAGTCCATACAGCTGACAAAAATGGGGTATTAAAGTCCTTTAAGAAAAAACAGCTTTGAAAATACCCACTGAATGCTCCCACTCTTCTGTTTGAATGGTCAAATGCCCTTTATGAATTATCTATGAGATCTGACAGAACTGATTTTGCTTGGAAATTATACAAGATGTTCTATTTTTAACTAGAAGCTAAAAAACTATGATGAAATCAATGATTTAAAGTAAGTCTGCTTATGATCTCAAGAAAAAGTTCTTATCAAAGGAACCAACAAAATTGTGAAGATGAGCTGACTGGGGAAAGCCTGGCTAAAATTCTGATACAGGCTAAAATTCTGATACACAATGGTTGCCCTGTTATTCTTCTTTGCTATGAAAGTCTGGTGTCTGTGTGACTGCTTAAGAAAAGAAAAGGAAAGGAAATGACAAACACATCTTCCTGGAGATCAGCTCGAGACTCAAGGAAATCCCCAGGCACTTGCACTGAAGCTAACCTTAGCATTTATATTCTGAGCTGGTTCTAGGAAGGAATGCTCAAAAGCAAAGCCTGAGGTTTTATCTGATACAAATTGAGTTAGAAATTCCATTTACATTTTGGAAAATGAAGGAAAACATCAAGAAGAAAAGCTCAACCATTACAACCCAAAACCCTAGAAATAATAAATGCTAACATTTCTAATATTGTTTGTGTTTCCAACCAGTAATTTTGAGAGATGGATCCTTGCATGTCTGTGTGTGTATGTGTGTGTATACATACATGTATAATACGTATATATATAAATGATTTCTTAAAACAAAATCTGGATGCTATTATATATAAATTGTACAAGTGATACTCAGTGAAGAGCTATTCCTACAGGGCAGCCTGTGAAAGGCTGAGACCTCTAATACTAACAGATACAGCAAACACCACAAACCTATAGGTGTAAAATGGCCTCTATGTTTCTCTTCATAACACAAAGGCTAATGGGATGAAGTAAGCACAAGAGTTGGTGTCCAAAGATGGAAATTAGGGTTGGCGATTTTGCTGAAGTAGTAGAGCACTTGCCTCGCAAGCACAAAACCCTGAGTTTGATCCCCAGCACCCAAAATGAAAAACAGAAAGAAAAAAAAAAAGATGGAAATGAAATATACTGTAGATCCCTTTAGGTGACAGCAGAGCGCCATAAGGCTTACTAGGTTTAATTAAGTAAATCCCAAACCTAACAGGAATTGCAAGGTCCAGCCCTGGGAGAATGTAAACAAGGGAGTTGCTGGCTGCTGCAGGAAGAAATGGCCACACCTAGCATAGTCTTCTTGCCTGTATGGTCAGTCTCAGGACCTGAATAGGGAGAAAAGAACCATCCTGAGCACCATTCGCCAAGCTCTAAGCCAGCCACTCTTCTTTTTCTTTGAGACAGGGTCTCACCGTGTTGTTTGGCTATGCCACTAACCCTGGCCACCAGTCACTCTTTCAATACTGTCGTTCCCTTGCCCCTTATAATGACCTTCGAAAGTAAGGATGGGTGTAGCCTTCCATTGCTATTAATGAAACTGAGGCTCAGAGACCAAGTCATCAGCTTGCAAGTGGCAGAGCCATGACTTACATCCAAATCTCTTCCATTGTGCAACTCTGAGTCATGTGAACTGGGATTCTTTTGTCTCCTCAGTTAAGCAAAGAGTAACTGCAAGTTACTAAAGAGTCTCACAAGCCAACATGTCACCAATTCATTTGTTCAGTGACTACCAAGCACCAATTATGTGCTGGGCACTGTTCTAGATGCTGGCGACACAGCAGTGAATAAAAAACAAAGCCCATGGTTTGCATTGGAAATAAGAGAATAAGTGTGTGCATGCAAATATAAAATATATGTCAGATGCTTTCAGATACAGATAGATATACATTCTAAAGAAAGGTAAGAATAAAAAGGATAGAAAGTGACAATGGTGGGTTGTATATCAATTTCCTGTAGCTGACCTAACAAATTACCAAAGACTTTGTGGCTTAAAAAGACAGAAATCTATTCTCTCACATATCTGGAGGCCAAAAGACAAAAATCAAAGTATAGGTCAGGATGCGCTCCCTCGGAGGCTCTAGGAGAGAACCCCGACGCTCTTCAGCCTCTAAGGGCTGCCAGCGGCCCCTGTACCCGCGCCACGCCACTCCAATCTCTGCCTCCATCTTCACGCAGCTTTCTCTTCTGTCTGTCTCCCTCTGTCACTTTTTTTTTCTTTTTCTTTTTCTTTTTGTTCTGTTGTTGTTGTTTGTGAGATAGGGTCTCACTATCAGTCCAGACTGGCCAAAACTCGCAGTCTGCCTGCCTCAGCCTCCCAAGTGCTGGGATTTAGGCGTGTACTACTATGCCCATCTTTTTGTCACTCTTATAAGCCATGCTTGTCATTTGATTTTAGACCTACCCAAATAATTCAAGATGATCTCATCTCAAAATGCTTAACTTAATTACATCTGCAAAGATCCTGTTTCCAAATAAGGTCACGTTTTCAGGTCTTGGAGATTAGGATGTGGACCTGTTTTCTTTTAGTAGTACATATTAGTTACACTGGATGTACATTTTTGGAGGGTCACCATTCAACCCAACACAGGGTGCTATTACTGTTCCTCTTGAGGTGACCAGGAAAGCCCTTTCTAATAAAAAGAACATCGGGCAGAGACCAGAATAAAGTGAGGAGTACATGTTCTACCTTGGCAAGCAATCAGAGGGAGGAGCCTGAGGTGGGAATATACTTAGTATGTCTGAAATACATCCAGGAGACAAGTAGTTGGAGCAGCATAAACAAAAGAAGTAATATGAGAAGGGATACATTGTGATCAGTGATCTGGTTGCCCTTCACTCTCTGAAGGTGACAAGCTGTTTCCATTGTGTGGCCCACCAGAGACTAAAGAAGAGACCTGTTGGTGGTATTGAGGTAGGAATAGGGCGTGGCTAAGGCTGGCTGGCAAGGGAATGTGACCTGGGGGAGTGGCCTGGACCTGACGTCAGCCTGAGGCGTGATTTTCAAGCACCAGCCCTCACGTGGACTGCAGGGAGTTCTCTGAGATTCCATGGGAACCTCATTCGATAAATAGAAGCAACAGTGGAAGCTCGTGCTCTTCTTTTCTAGGGAGCCTCTAGGAAGAGGGCTCTCCCTTTTCCCTCCCATGGAAGATGGTGGCTGCAGACCCAGCACCGCCACTATCATGCCTTTCTCGTGGTAACCCCTACCAGGGATTACAGGCCCTATACACATTTGGCTGTTTCTATCGTTATACCAAACTTTCCTTTTCTTCTTTTCTCTATACTTTTAAATAAAACTTTAAAACTACTTTTGCCCCCCTCATTCAATTCTTTGCTTGAGGAGGGGAAGAACCCAGGAATATCAGAACCCACCCGATAACAGTATGACACACACAAGAACAACACACTGCCGAATTTCTTCAAAATATTTCAAGAATTCTGGCAGAATGAAATTTATTATCAAAAGGTTACATTCCAGCCAATTACCTAGATCCCTACTACTTCATAAATTTGCACCTCTGACTTCCCCTGTCCCGTAACCCTGTCTCATCTAATCTACTTCTGTGCTTTCCTAGACCTGTCACCTGTGGCTAACCCACATTTGTCCTGATGTGCTGTGATGGCTGGCCACTGTGTGTCTCCCATCCTCATCTCATCTCCACTCTTCTTGGGGGCAGAAATAATCTGTGCTCATATTCCCCACATCTACACTACACCTGGTGTGCAACAGGAAAGCAATTAAGGCCTGGTCAAAGAATGAGTGGGTGGATGAGCAAATGGTGAAATGCTACCCAATCACACTCCCAAGAAATTTTAGCTGCAATTAGGATGCCACTTATCCTGAAACTTAGAGAGGGAATAAAATAATAGACAGAGATTTGCTTCCTAGTATGCTACCTCTCAGAGGTGGGAGGCCAGATTCTACCTTTGCTGCGTGACCCCCAGCAAGTCACTTAACCTCTCTAGGGTCTGGGTCTCCACCAGCAATAAGAGGACAGACTGCACCTGATGAATAAAGGTCGTCTCTCATCCAGATGTTCCAGGCTTTATGTGAATTTCTAGGTGATAACCTGGCACCTTAATTACTCACTTAAATACAAAATTTCCTCTGATGTGAAGCCTTCACCCCCTCTGGGGCCTCAGCCAGCTTCTTCAACAATCCAGACCCTCTCTGGACATCCAAACAGTGCTTGAGACTCTCCCCCACAATTCTCACTGCCTAATAACCTCACCTGGTGCTGCATCAGGCTCTGAAGTTCCTCCATCTTTTGTGCTGAAATACTCTCAAAGGCGGAAGACTGGGATAGAGACAGAGCTCGGAGGTAGAGTGTTTACTTAAGGTGTGCAAGGCCCTGGGGCCAATCTCCAGCACTGAAGGAAGAAAAACAAAAACAAAACAGCAGAAGAGAGTGAATAGCTGACTATTCCAAGAAACCTTGACAGCAGGTCTGGGAGCTGCTTCCAGAAGCCATGCATTTATTTTTTAAAAACTTTTTCATTGTTTTACAGACACTTGTTTTTAGATCTGCATTGAATATTTAAATTTCATATAAATTTTATATTCCATTCCATGATCTATCAGCTTGTTCTAAAAATACTGCAATCCCCCCACAAAAAAATTAGGTACCTCGCTGCCCACTGCTTCTCCTGGGCAGGACATGCTGGATGGCACAACACCTCAAGGCCTGAAAGGGTATTCTCATCTGAGAGGGGAGCTGGAATAAATTCTCCCTTAATAAAAAATAATGCTCAGAGGAACAGAGAAAGCTGAGTAGAACCAAAAAGTCTCAATTCATTTTGCGTTCCCTGCCTCCACCATGACCCAATGGTCCACTTTTTATTGCTCTAATAAGCTAAAAGAGGAAACATTACTAAACATTAGAGAAAGTAAAAGGGAAATAAACACAGAAAACAAGAGTAGAGACAGTCTGGTTTGGGAGGCGCTGGCCTGCTCTGCCTGTAGCTGGCTCGTTTCCTGGTCAGCAGTGCTCAGTGGTCAGGTCAGCCATTTGCTAAGTTCCAGACGCAAGCCCACTTCTGTGTATCCTCAGCTCGGTCCCACCCGGCTGCAGCTGGCTGCGCTCAGCTTCTCTCCTCATTTCCTCGCTCTAGTCTCAGGCTGCCCTGGACAAAACTGCAGATTGGATTCAAGCTCCCCTTCACTGGTGTGGGCTCCCAGTTCTGCCCCCAGCTGTCTCCCCAGGCCCGTGACCAGGATGGACGCCGAAGCCTCACCATGGACTCGTGATAAGGTAGAAACCACTGACAGCTGCATGCTGAAACCTGCTCCTCTGAGCAGGGACTTCAGGGTTGAAAGCGAATCCGAAATCCTCGAGAGAAGATGTCCTGTGACAGACACCCGCCCAGCGTGGCCTCAGTGGCTGTGCCGTCATCTCTACATTGAGACAACCAGACTAGGCTGCCTGCAGAGGTGCCACTGTCTGAACTGCACAAAGGTGAATACACCGCCGGGTGGAAGGGCCTCCTCTTTCTGGGGTCTCTCAGGAACTGGGAAGCTCTGCAGTGAGCAGAAAGAGGCCTCCTCTGTACACGGACAACCCGTGGTGAAGTTGTCCTCTCTCCTCCTCCTGGAAGCAGCTCCGTGGCACAGTTTAGCTGGTGGAGTGCAGGCAGGGTGCCTGGCCCAGCACTTTCAGCCTCAGGCCTTTACTCAGGTCAACAATCAAGCGGCTGAGGTATGGGGGGAGGGGTAAGGGAGCTTTCCTGGTGGCTTCGAAATCCCACCGCGGAGTAGATGTCTTTCCTCTTGATCTACACAGACCTTCTTCAGGGCGTCCTGGGCCAATATCAAGGATTATCTTGAGTTTTGCCTCATTATAATGAAAGCACCTTTACAGTAGAAGCGAAGTCTCTTTTTGCCTGGTTGCTTTAGTTCTGACTTATTTCTTACACTTCTCACAATGTTGGCAGAAAATGCTTTTCTCATTTGCCTCTTATCTAAAGTCCTTTAACTTCTCACTGCTTCCCATTTATTCTTTTCCTCCTAGAAAGGTCTTATCTCTTGCCATCCCTGAATGTTTCTCTAAGGGAAAAGAGCCAGCTCTCACTTTTGAGCATTTACCAAAAGATCTCCATGTCACAGGGACATGTCTCTCTGGGAACAGAAGTACCTCAAGAAAGGGGGCTGCCGGCTCACTGGGGACCTGCAGGGCCCGCAAGCCCTTCCCTGGGCAAAGGTCATGAGGACAGCTGGCCTAGAGTAACTGGGTTTCTGGGGGAAACTTTCCCAGGTAATTCTCCTCACCACTGCAGTAGATATCAGGAACAATTTCTTCGGCATGATTTGCATAAAACACTATCAGTGCTGTTTTGAATTACAAATGAAACAGAACATTCCTATATACCTTACAAAACATAAATGTTGAACAAGATTGCTTGGGGGTTGGGAAACTATGGTAAATTAAAAGTGAGAGAAAATAGTTTATACTCACTTGCTTTAAAATAAATAAGGCTTTCTAAAATGTAATAGGGAAGAAAGTTTAAAAGTTCCTTGGTATCTTTAAAATGTAAACTTTATACAATTCATGTAGAATGTTGTTATACTGCCCTTCAAGTAACTTCTGTTAGGTTACACTTTACACAATACCTCCAAAAGCTTGACTTTTTGATTAGAAGAAATCAGAAAGAAAGAAGTTCTGTAAGGCGTTAAGACTGGACATCAAATATCCAGGATCCAAGAAGACTGTACACAAAGAGGTCAGGGGCAATATTATTTCCCACTAAAGTATTATATAAATCCTACTTTTAAATCTGCTCTGCACACGATAATCCTTTCAAAAATTATATTAATGTTTTAATCATTTAAGCAAGTTGTAATTAAAATGCACGAAATTACTCTTGGTAAAACATTTAAACAGCAGGCAAAATGTATGAACCAAACAACCAGATGATCTTCAAAAACTTAGTGAATAACAACTGAAAAATTTAAGTGCCAAGAGAAATCATAACATTTCCTACTTTTTATTCATAAAATTTAAGACAGGTACAATAAAATATATACTTTTTAGGAATATATTCAATAAAACTCTATAAAAAGAATGCAAAGGAAAGATAAGCATAGAATTCAGGATGAAGATTACCTTGGGTGGGGATGAGAGGGTCAAGATGGAAGTGAAGGCAACGCATGGTTA
Organism: Hystrix cristata; assembly: GCA_004026905.1. Classification (NCBI taxonomy): domain Eukaryota; kingdom Metazoa; phylum Chordata; class Mammalia; order Rodentia; family Hystricidae; genus Hystrix; species Hystrix cristata. Next base: position 29,284 of record PVJO010009870.1, read on the forward strand.
AATGCAATTATAAAGATTTTGCCTTTTATTTTAGATTGTAGCTTCACTGACACTTTGTGCAATATTAAAAGTGACTACATAGGTCAGGTTTGTGGCACATACCTGTAATCCCAGCACTCAGAAAAGCTGAGACAAGAGGATTACTGTGAGTTCAAGACAAGCCTGGGCTACATAGTGAGTTCAAGGCCAGTCAGAAGTCTAGAAATGTATGTGTAAGGTGTGATCAAAACATTAAATGTTTAAATTTGTATTGCCATAAAAGACACACTACCATTAATCCCCCTTAAGATACCCAACTTCACTTTGAACCCACTTATCCCATAGTTCTTCCCACTTTCTGGAGTAGTTCTGGAAGCCCTCTCTCCCGAGGATCTTTAGTTGCACTGTTCTGACTGCTTCAATGTCCTGAACTGACTCAAAGCTTCTATCTTCTGTCACCATTTTGACTTTGGGGAAGAGCCAGATGTTGCACAGTATGAAATCTGGTGAATAAGGTGGAGGAGGACACACTTCAAGATTTTTATTTGATGGAAATTGCCACACTAGAAGCAATGTGTGACATGGAGTACAGTAATGATGAAGAATGAAACCATCTGCCCATTTCTCAGGCCATTTTCTAAGTATGTGGTTTCTTTTTTTTTTATTTAATAGATTTTTATTAAAATTTATACAAAATTACACAAACTTACAGGCCATTACACAAGTTTACAGATCATAATACATTGTGCCTATTGCTTATAACAAGCAATGTAAACAACCACATAGATGCAGCATTAAGTCACAACTACATAAAGTTACTATAGTACTTAGTATATGCGTCACTGTTTTAAGTTTGGGTTATTAAGTTCTTGTCTTTAGGATATCATTATTCCTCTGGATTCCCATTCCCTTCCCCCTTTGCCCTCTTCTCGTTCCCTTGGACTCTTTGCCTTTTGGTTTAGAGCTGATCCTTTACCTTTTTGTGTCCATCATTTACCCTTTTGTTCCTATTTTGCCTCACTCAAATGAGGGATACCATATAGTATTCAAGCTTGCGAGTCTGGTTTATTTCACTCAACATTATATTTTCCAGGTTCATCCATTTTCTTTTTTTTTTTTTTTCCAAGCAATCCAGGTTCATCCATTTTCCTACAAATGACTCTAATCTGTCTTTCTTTATAGCTGAATAGTATTCCCTTATACATAGATACCACATTTTGTTTATCCAGTTATCTGTTGATGGGTATAGAGCTGCTTCCAGAATTTAGCTATTACAAATTGTGCTGCTATAAACATTGGTATGCAGGTATTGTTGTAGTATGATGTCTTTAGCTCTTCAGGGAAGAGAGCCAGTAGGGGAATGGCTGGGTCATATGGAATTTCTATTTTCAGGCTTTTGAGAAATCTCCATATTGATTTCCATAATGCTTGTACTAGTTTGCATGCCCACCAACAGTGTAGGAGGGTTCCCTTTTCACCACAGCCACGCCAGCATTTGTTATTGTTTGATTTCCTAGTGATTGCCATCCTTTCTGGGGTAAGGTGGAATCTTAGAGTTGTTTTCATTTGCATTTCTCTAATAGCCATAGAGGTTGAACATTTTTTCATATATTTTGTTGGCCATTTGTATTTCTTCCACTGTGAAGTATATGTTAGTTTCTCTAGCTCGTTTCTTGAGTGGGTCATTGATTTTAGGTAGTTTAATTTTTTTGAGTTCTTTGTATATTCTAGATATTAGTCCTTTGCCTGAGGAGTAGCTGGCAAAGATTTTTTTCCCATTTTGTGGGTTTTCTCTTCGCTCTAATTGACTCTTTTGCTGTACAGAAACTCTTTAGTCTAAGGTAGTCCCATTTGTTGACTCTTGTTGCTATTTCCTGTGCAATTGAGGTTCTGTTTAGAAAGTCCTTTCCTACTCCTATGTCTTCAAGTGTTTTACCTATTTTGTCTTCCAGGTTTAATGTTTCCATTTTAATGTTTAGATCTTCAATCCATTTTGATTTTAATGTAGTATATGGTGAGAGATGTGGGTCCAGTTTCATTCTTCCACACACGGATAACCAGTTTTCCCAACACCGTGTGTTGAACAGGCTCTTTCCTGTTCTACTATCCAGAGTTCTACTATCCAGCCCTTCTACTATCCAGAGTTCACTGTACTGTTCCTGGGTGCACACTCAGCTCTCACAATTCTGTCAAGGTCAAAAGACACAGTCAACATCACCTTGATATTGGATCTTAATTGACACACTTTTCAAATGAGAAGGAGAGATTTCCATTAAGAATTCTGAAACTTGGTCTCAGGATCATAACCATAGACCCAAGTTTCATCTCCTGTGATGACTTTTCTTGAAAAGCTGGAATCTGAAATGGTACAACCAGACGGCATCAATGAAACTGACAGAGTTTCATGTTAATGCATTTTTCATGATCCATGATTCATGGTACAGTTTAAAACACACCTTCTTGAGGTCAGGTGTGTGGCACACACCTATGATCCCAACACTCAAGAGGCTGAGGCAGAAGGATTGCTGTGAGTTTGAGGCCAGCCTGGGCTACACAGTAAGTTCAAGGCCAGCCTGAACTACATAGCAAGACCCTGTCTCAAACAAACAAATGAACAAAAATAAAAACAAACCAAAGAAAGGCTTTCTCACAACCATAGCTGAAAACCAACTGACCACACTGAACAAGTGAAATCTGTCACACACTGTTACCAAGATTCATTGTGCTGCTTCTCTTATTGAAGATCCCTACTTTGCCCCTGGATGACATTCAGCAGTAGTATTCACTGTATTTTTGGGGGGTATGCTGGGGATGGCACTCAGGGCCCTGCACTTGCTAGGGAACTACTCTACCACTGAGCTAAATCCCCAACCCTGTATTTTTTTAATCACACCTTGTATACAAAATATATTGGATTTCTAAACCAATAACTTGTACGTATCAACTGTTGACAGTTTCTTATATGTCCTTCCAAAATTTTGTATCTCCCTATTTTAATATTTGCATATTCTAATTCTCCATTTAAAAACCAGTAAATAGCACATATCCAGAGATAACAGGGCCTCCTAAGTGAACCCAGTAGCGTTAATGGTGATTGTAAACATAGACTTTTAAGTAACTTACAATCTATACAGTACAATAAAAGATTTGAAAAGCAGGCTAAAGTTGAATGCAAAGAAAAGAGCTTGAAAACTATTGGCAATAGCTCTCCATCCTCCCAGCCCTGAGGTGAAATGGGTGGTTCTGCTGTCCTTTGAGACCCTGATGTGCTGCGTCGCTACAAGGCTGAAAGCCACAGAGCTGACTGTTCATGGACTGGAGCTCCAAAACTATCTCCTGCTAACTCACTGACTTGCCTGGATTAGGCTTGAACTTGTGATCCTCCTGTCTCATCCTCCTGGAGTGCTGAGATTACAGGATGGAAGTCTGTAGTCAAGGGCAGCATAAGGAAGCTTGTGTCCATCAACCTTCCCTCTTTCCACATGAATTTTGCAGGGACACAAATATTCCCATCATAGTAAGGCTTCACTCTCCCAGTTGACAAAATGATGACAGAGAGGAACTAATACATGATAATGCCATAAAGAGTGAAGATTAAGACAGAGATCAGAGGATGCATCTATAAGCCAACAGACATCCTGGATTACCACCGGAAGCCGGGAGAGATCTGTATAGACATTCGTCCTCACAGCCCTAAAAGGAAGCAAGCACAACCAGCTCTTGATCTCAGCCTTTCAGCCTCTGGGATCCCAGGAGACCATCTCCTAGGCTGCCCAGCCCTGGCAAATTAAGAACCTGAGGCAGCTACAGGAGGCAGATTTGTTGGTAAGTCAAACACCACACTTCAGAAGACCTCCACACCAGGTGCTCTACGTAGAAGCAGGTCAACGTGGATGCCTGAATTGACCCCTTCCTGCCTCCGTACTCTCATTTGTAAGAGACATTCAGACCTGTTTTACTGGGATGTTTTGAGAATTACTTAGACAATATGTGCCAACCACTCAGATGACTACCTAGAAATAAAATAAAAATTTGCCTGTTTGAAAAAACAAAACGAAACAAAAAACCTATGGGCGATAGAAACCCACAGCTTCCTTCTTGCTCAATTCAGGCTGCTCTCTCCCTTGATAGACAAGTCTTACAGCCTCTGTTGTATGATAGAACTTCCTCAATGAGACAAGGCGGAACAAGGCAGAAGGGCTGGAGAGGACGGGGGGGCTCTGAACAAATCCTCATTCACTTTCCCATCTTCTAGAAAGCAAAGACTTCTCAAGGTCCAGAATCCAACAGAGACTGAAATTTCTCTTCTTATAGAGAGAATTTGGTATAAAAATTTGCAAGTTTAGTTCCCCAGTGAGAAGAACACATTAATTCTATATTCGCCACCTTTGACTAGGATAAAGGTGCTGCTTGGTCCTTTCAAATGGAGACTGTGGCGCTCAACCTCTAAGCAAGCTATGTCGTTAGTTCTTTCAAAGATCACCCAGCCTGCTCTCCAACAGCCCATTTCTGCAGTCTTACCCTACAGAGGGCACACATCTCACACCATTAGCTTGACCTGCAGGTGGAGAAATTGGGCAGGAACTGGATGAAAGAGGGAATTATCCCCTCATCACAATCAGCTCGCAGAAGCCAGATCAAGCTTCCTGCCTCACACCACTAACTGAAATACTCTCCTTATAATTATCATTATTTTGTTAAGTGGCTCTACAACTTGGTTACTATTTTATAGATATGCCTCAATTTCTTAAATATTAAAAATGATAAAGTAAGACCCACTTGCCCAATTATAGTGAAAAGGTCCAGGCATATGAAGTTTTCAAATTGTGCCAGTGCAGCTTCCTTCATTCCCTTTCCTGGTCACATTGCACCTCCATTCCTCTTTCTCCCGAAGAAGGCACAATCCCAAGTGACCCCAACTCAGAGAAGTGGCCCGTGGGGCCCAGGAGATGAGACGCACTCCAGCCAATGGTAAGCTGGAATGCTGAGGACACTCGGTCACAGAAAGCTGGTGGCTGGCTCTCTACGACACTGAGGCCTCCCTGTAAAGGGTTCTGCTTGTGTTTGGCGTCCTCATAAGGATGTCCTCAGGAATCCTCGTGGAAAGAGGTTTAGGGACCCTGCCTGGTTATGTGCCCTACACAACAGCAAGTTCTACATTGTGGTGGATTTTACAGTAACGCTTGCACTATCATGCACCAGAGACACGATGTGGATTAAGTCGGTTTTGGTGGGGTTGCTGCCATTTCCTGTAGAAGACATCTCTGTCCCAATTCCAAACCTATTAACCCACATTGACTTCAACTTGTTCATGCTTGGAGAACTATAAATATATAAAGACACAGACCCTATGTTAACAAATAAAAATTAGAGGAAGTTTTAAAACTCTCTACTCTTTCTCCTCCACTAATCAAGTGATACCTCTTTTCCAAAGAACCAGCTTTCTAGAAAAACTGGTGTACCTTGCTTTTTCCTCATTGAGCCCACAGCTGGGCTCTCTGCTCCATCCACTTACTTGATGTGGCTCTGGCAGAAATTGCCCGAGGCTTCTGTAGTGGTGTTGAATATTCAGCCACAAATTCTTTGATACCTGTCCCTTAAAGAGGTGGAAAATAATCCCTCTCACCTTGCAAGTGAGATGTACGTCACTTCTCCTGAACAGAATATGGTACAAATGATGAGTTATCACTTCCAAGAGTATGTTAGAAAAAGATACAGTTATTTGTGTATCACTAGTACAGAGAAAGCTGTGACTTGAGCACGTGGGAGAATATGAAGCCTCCAGCCGCCAGCCATCCTGGAAGTGGATCCTCCAGCCCCTGTCAAACCTTCAGAAACTTCGGCCTGAGTGACGACAACTTGACCATGAGAAGCCCCAAGCCAGAACCACCCAGATAAGCCACTTCCGGATTCTTGACCCTCAAAAATTGTATGAAATAGTGCTTGAGGGTTTAAGCTGCTATTTGGGGGAGGGGTTCACAATATGGGACGGGTGATGAATTCAGCCTTCTGGAAGACAGGTCTAATGGCCATGTTTTCACCTGTTACTTCATTCAGACATGACACTTCTCTTTCTTGTTTTATATTCCCCCTCTAGAATCACTTCTATCTTTTTTTTTCTTTTTTTTACCTTAACTGCACTTCTCTCTCTTATCTTCTGCCTAATCCCACTTCTCTTAGAGCTTGCCTCATCCTTCCTCCCTGGGGTTCCCAGTATTCTGTCCTTACCCTGTTCGTCTCTCACTGTACATACACCACCTCACCTGCCATCATGATTTTAACTAACACTTTATTCCTTTCGAGGAAGGTGATAACTCAAACTCTTGAATGTAAATGAAGAATATATCGCCTCATAGATAGATGGGAAGGATGTGGCTAGAGTGGCTCACAAAATCCCAGAAGCTCTATATGAATGTGAGCCCGGGAACCAGAATTCAGGACAATACTACGAGGATAAATTTTCCCCTGATTACCACACAGAATAGTAGAGAAATATTCCTCCAAAAGAAGGGATGACAGTCAGAAAGAAATAGGATGTGGCTGCCGCACTATCTAAGGAGGGATGACTTCATCCCTGACTGAGTGCTGTCTCCTGGACCTCAGACGCGTTCACCAGTGGCTCCTAGACGTCTCCAGCTGGTTGTGCCTGGGGCACCGCATTAGCTTGGGAGGGCTGCTGTAACAAAGTGCCATAAACTGGGTGGGTAAGGATGATGACATTTATTTTCTTACAGTTCTGGAAACCAAAAGTCCAAAATTAAGGTGATGGCCAGACCATGAACCCTCTGAAGGTGCCATGGAAGGATCTATGCCAAACCTTTCTCCTAGATTCTGGTGGTTACTTGGCTTGCAGATACATCATCTGCCCTCAGCTTTTTTTTTGGGGGGAGGGGTGCTGGGGATCGAACTCAGGGCCTTGTGCTTGCGAGGCAAGTGCTCTAACCACTGAGCTAAATCCCCAGCTCTGTCCTCATCTTTATACAGTGCTATTCTTATGTTTATGTCTATCTTCGTGTCTGAATTTCCCCATTTTATAAAAGTAAACATAGACAAGGGTCCATCCTAATCTCCTCACCTTAATTTGATTATATCTGCAAAGACCCTATTTTCAATTAAGATCACATTCTGAGGTCCTGAACATTAGAATTTCAACATAGGAATGGGAGAGGCACAATTTGACCTGTTACAGGCACTGAAGAGCAGCAATACTCATTGCCTTTGCCTCATCTTACCTATTTCCCTGGTCCCCGAACAGGCTCCTTGCTCTATGGGTTTTCCCTCCTTATACACAGCACCACATGCCTGTCATCCAAAGCATATTCTTCTTTCTCCTTTCTCCAATCATTTCACAGCCTTTTAAGAGCTGTTTCTTAAATAGGCTATCTATCCCCTGATCCTGGGGATGCTACTTTACCTCGAGTCCTCAAAATTTTATATCTGGGTGTCACAAACTCCCCCAAAATGGTCTCTTTACTTCTAGCTGTGGTTCTCTGTTCTGCCTGTTCCACTTCCATTCCTGTCCACCAACCCATCAGGTACCCAAAAGCCTGTGTGCTCCATCAAAATTACAAAGGTTGGGCTTGAGGGGTAATTCAGTTGCAGAGTGCATGCCTAGCATACACGGGGATCTGGGTTCAATCCCTAGCACTACAATAATAAAATAAAGCCAGATGTGTTGGTGCATACTCGTATGTAGTCCCAGCACTTGGGAGGCTGAGGCAGGAGGATCCCTTAAATCCAGGAATTAGACACCAGCCTCAGCAACATAGCAAGACTCCATCTCAAAAAAATAATAAAATAAAAGCAAAGGGTTTTTTTTGACCACTTCATAGCTTTTTCAATAAGCCCCAATACCTGCCAAAGCACAGAGTTCTCAGTAAGGCTCAAGACCATGGTGCCTTCAGGGCTTCATCTCTGGTCATTTTTAACTGTAAGCATCCTGCAAACTGAAATGCTAACAGTTCCCCTGAGATTAAGCCTAGCAAATGGCTCCTCATTCTTGAAAGTTCCACTCCAGAACTTCCTCGGGCTGCTGTCTGCGCTCACAGTCTCTAGCAGGCCATGCTGTTTAAGCCTGAGCCTCTTTCCAAGCCCTTCCAACCAAGACTGTCACAAACTGTGCCTGGTCAGCAGCCACATCCGAACAAAGTTCCCTGAGGAAACCCACTTCGCGCGTAGACTCCCGCCTGCTTTGAAGGGGGACTGAGCGCCAACCGGAGTGATTTCTCAGGCCCCAAACCAAGTCCTGGACACAGAGAGGCATTGGATCTATGGGCAGGCCATGGACGAGGCAGATAAGGCACTATTGGCCGAATCCCTGCCACAAGCAGGGCAGGCGGAGCAGTTGGCAGGCGACGACGACTCGGTGCCGGGGGCTCCTGGATCTGGACAGGGTGCTGGCGGAAGTCCAGAGCTAGGTGCACAACCCAGCTCTTTCCACCAGAGGTTCTCTCCTTTTCTGGGCAACTACAAAGCAGATGAGCTCAGATGAGCCAACACTAGGGGTGTCAGAACACTCAGTACCGGTCACATAACAAGGGAGCACTCTGCGGGACCACGAGCTGTGGGAGGACGGCCGCTACACACTCACTTGTGCGGACCTTGTACTAAACACAAGCAGAGACACATACAGGGCAACTACACCAGCGTCTACCGGGCACACTCTACGTGCCAGGCGCTGTGCTATGGGCTTCATGCATACTCAGTTCTTTAATCTTCACAAAACGTACTTGGGTCAGGGCTACTATGATTTCCGTGCAGAGACAGGGACACCGAGGTGCACAGAGGTTGAGGCACGGCTTAGGCTGCACACCTAGTAAGAGGCAGAGCAAGGATTCGAAACTGGGCTATCTGGCTCCAGAGCCCACACTCTTAGCTTTTACATTCCATGGCCTATCAACCAATATTAATTTTTATAAATCAAATTAACATGTTTGTAAATAAAATTAAGTACATCTGAACTCACTTTTTAGTATCTCAATATGGTGAGCTAACTGAGGTATTTACAGAAGTAATCAAGCTAAATGATGTTCCTAGTGTGAGCCCTGATCCCATATGACTGGTGTCTTTATAAAAAGGGAAAATTTGGACAGAAACAAACATGTATGCGGCGACAGAGAAGACCAAGTGAAGATGAAGGCAGAAATCGGGGCAATGCATCCATCCATAAACCAAAGGCCACAAAAGAACCACCAGAGACAAGGGGCAAGGCATGGGACAGATATTCCCTCGCAGCTAGCTCCTTCGAGGCTAACAGGAAACCGACAAGATCTTCATCTCAGACTTCTAGCCTCCAGAACTGTGAGACAATAAATTTCTGCTGTTTGAGCTCTCAGCTTGTGGTGGTACTTTGTTACTCGGGCCCAGAAAAATCAGCATATCCATGCCCTGTAGATGCTCCTGGCTGACTGGAAGCTGGATTGACATATTAATGGTGCATGATTCTCCTGATTAGTACACGGAGGCCAGCAATGGAATGAAAGAGCCAGAGAGGTAGAATGACTAGTATAAATCACTGTGGGCTCAATACATATAATCACTAAGTACAGCAAAGTCATACTAATAAAAATAAGATCCCCCCCATCCTCTAAAAGAAAGAAATCACTGTGGGCTGAGGAGGGCTTCATTAGATCTTGGGCTTGACTTACTATTTTGAAAAATGGATAAGATTCGGGTAAGCAGAGAGAAAGAGATACCAGGACAAGGTCCCCCACACAAATAAAGAGATAGCCAATAAGTAGACTAACATGACTTAAATGCAGGACTCTGGCAGAGAAGAATCTGCATGGCAATGACTTACAGAAAGGAAAACCTTAAAATACGGCATGATTCCATAGGTCAGAGATCAACACAAAGTGCCTATAAAGCCATTTAGTCGTCAAACAAGTGGTCTTGAGTGCTTACTGTATCTGTGACCCTACACCCAGCGTGTGCATAATTCATGAAATCGCCAGACAAACAAAACGCGGAGATTTCAGCCAGACTTCATCTTTGACGACAGCAAGTGTCAAGTTAACTTTCCAACTTACTGTCAACTTTTAGTTTAGCTGAGTGATTTCTTTAAATAATCCTAGTACTAAACTCGTCCAAATAGTCCGAATAAGGAAACAAAGATTAAGGAACCCTGGAAACGTGGATAAGAGAGTCACCTAATTTTATAAATACTCAAATATTAAACATACAGAGTCACCATGTCTAACACAGTACCTTCAGTTAGAGAATTCTGTATTAATATTTCCACTACAGCCTTCCCAAAGTCCTCCTCCTGGTAAAGAAAACCAGGGGCGAAACCTGGTAAAGAAATCCAGCTCTCGGGAATAAAAAATTTTTTTAAATAAATTAATGGATGCCAATTCTCAGGTTGGAACTTTATTAAATAAATGTCTTCTTATATAATCTTCAAATTTTCCATAATCACCATCTGTTGTATTCAGTTCTATGACCGTCCAGATACACTGCTAATTTAAGTAATATTTACCTTAGCTTTAGTCAATATTTGACATTTTAAGTAAATGTTATATTATCATACTGCTTAAACATTTATTAAGCGGTTAAAATTGAGTCCTTACCTCATTCAGTATTTGTCTCTGAGCAGACCTGGTACAGCAGAATTCAGGCCATAGTTTTAGTCTACATGAGCAGAAGCCACTGTGCACACTGGGAAAGGTGCACGCACAGTGGTGCGGCACAGAGGACCCAACCTATACAAAACCAGAAACCTGTTTTAATATGACCCCAAACCACAAGGCTTCTTGGAAAAATATTAGCTAACTTTAATTAAAATTACAAATTAAATTAATCTTGAAGAAAAGGCCAAGTATAACTTATACCAATTTTGTACCTTCAACAATTTTGCATATTCTACATTTGTTTGTTTTTTCTTTTGTTTGTTTTCACATTTCTTTTTCATTGGGTACAATTCTCGAAATCTAGTATTCTTTTTTCTATACACACAATGAGTCAGTTACTGTGTGACCAAAGCAAACACACAGAAGGTGGGAAAGGACAAGTCAGATTCACTTCCTTGATACTGGTAAGTACTGGTAAGAGAGAGAGAGACTGACATTAAAAGTAATTTGATAGAGATGACTGGTGTCTCTGGATTTCAGGTCAGAGAACATCTCTCCAAGGACGTAACAGCCAAGTCTGAAAGATCCAGCTGTGGGAAGATTAGCAGGAAGAACGGAGGGTGTAGGGAAAGACACACTAGGCTCCAAGAGTGTGCGGAGGCTTTAGGGGCCTCTGGTCCCAACCACAACAGCTGTCCACATACAGGAAAAACAGGAAAAAGAGGTGGCTTCTGTTCTGTTGAGTGACCTCTCGCTAGAGATTCAGAAGTCTTCCTTCTTGTCAACCAAGACCAGCTTTCCTATGGCTCTCATTACTATCTTGCCAAAGCATGCCTCTTTCACTCTGTCACCTACCTAGTCCCACCAGACAAAAATATTTGTTGACTTTTCTCTTTTGCAATATGCTGTGCAACTTTTTCTACCTATACACCTTCTCCCTGCCTCCTTTCACAGACTGCTACTGAGGCTCACTGCTTGGAAGCACCAGGGAATATTTCTTTTCTTTCTACATGGCAGCTCTTCAAATATTTGAAGATACTTTACATCCTCCCTAAATCTTTTCTCCTGGTTGAGATATCCCCAGGCCAGATATCCAAGGGTGTAAATTCCTATTCAGCTGTACAACTCAATTACACTAGGAAAGAAGTCCTTAATCATTTTCTTATGACATCACTTCAAACATTTATTCAATTATCATGTATTCATTAAGCATCTATTTGGGACCAGACCCTTCACTAGGTTCTGAAGATAGAAAAATAAACAAAGAAATTCCTGCTCTGTGAATATATTCCCTACAGGGAAAGGGGGGCAGGGAGTTGGGGGGGAGAGAGACAGAGAGAGAGAGAGAGAGAGAGAGAGAGAGAGAGAGAGATCTGGTAAAACAGGTGCAAAAAAGGACAATTGGATGGAGTTTAAAGCGCAGGTTGCAAGGTTGTACTAGGTAGATTTGATCTCGTATCAACCGCTCACTCATGGTATCTCTGAGTTACTCAATCTCTCCTGACCTTAGTTCCTTCATCCTTCAAAGTGGGGGTGATAAGAAAGCCTACCTCGTGACGTGGTCATGAAGGATTAAATAGGTTAATGTATATGACAGTCTTAAATAGTGCCTGACATGTAGTAAAGGTTCAGTAAAAGTTACTCATGGTTATTTTATTACTGGGAAAATAAAGATTCTGTGGGAAAGATGAAGCAAAGATGAAGTTCAAGGTTCTTCCTGAGCCCTAAATTGATGGTAGAGACATTAATTCAGGAAGAGGAATGATCTGAGGATAAAGAGTAATTCATTAATATACACCTTATGTTTGAGGGAATGGTAGAATATTCTAAAACAGTTCCCCAGAAAAGAGCTGTATATAAATTTCTGGAGCTCGGGGAAGGTGTGAGTTGAAATTAGAAATTTCATAACCTCTGCTGGTGTGATGGCACATGCCTGCAATCCTAGCACTTGGGAGGCTGAGGCAGGCAGGTCACTGAGAGTTCAAGGTTAGCCTGAGCTGTACAGTGAGTTCAAGGCCAGCCTGAATTACACAGTGAGACCCAGCCCTGTCTCAAAAAAAAGAAAAGAAAAGAAAAAGAAATTTCAGAACCTCTCAAAATTCTAACCACCCCTTTCTGGATACTCTTCATCTTTGCAATCTCTAAAACTAAGGTGCACAAAAGTGGCCACAGCACCTCTGATGTGGTCAGACCATCCTAGACTAGACATGTTAATAGGAATAGAGAGCTTCTCCCCAGTAGTCAAAAAGGGCAACCAGCCAGGTACAGTGGCACAAACCTAGAATCTCAGTTACTTAAGAGACTAAGGCAAGAGGCTTGCACGTTCAAGGCCGGCCTGGGCAACTTAGTGAGACCTGTCTCAAAATAAAAAAAAAAAACAACAGAAAGACCAGGGGTGTAGCTCAGTGGTAGGGTGCCCCTGGGTTCCATTCTTAATACCCACTCCACCCCCAAAAAAGAGCAGTCTTCATAGCTGCCAGCACTGTGCTGGGGGCTGGGCACAGGGAAGGGTCGCATAGCTCCAGCCCTGAAGCAGGCTACCACCAGCAAATCAACTATTACTGACGTGGGTGTAAAGGTCTGTTGATACAAAGTAAATGTTCTTTCTTCATATATCTTAATTCAATCTCCAGTAAGAGTCCCCCTTCTATCAAGTGGCAGAAACTTAATTTCAGTCAATATTGGTCCCTCTTTCCCTTTCCCTGGGCTTGGGTCTCAATTCCAGGTTCTCTGCAGAGGCATCAGGAAAGAGGTCTTGAACCTCACTGCCATCTGCGCGCATCTGCATCTACCAAGGAACCTTTTGGGTCCACATTCGCAGGTGTGCCCAGCACCTGCAGAGCCATCCTCCTAGTCCCCTCCTCTCACCGGGCTTTTCAGGCCTCCGATTCTTTCTCCCCATCCACCCCCATCTCTCCGTCTTCTGCTCCTCACTGACGCAGGCACAGGGAAATGCTGGGAGCTGACTGAGGCTTGTCTAAGCCAACACGTCACAAAGCCAGGTCCATCTCCGGTACTCTGAGGAAGGCTGAATCCCCAGAAGAATGGGGGGCAGGTGGCCCTTTATCAGAGGTCCATGTTGTCCATCCACCTACCGATTCCTCGCTGAGACAGGTCGCAAGAGTAAGAGAAATACTGGAAAAGGAAAACATTTCTCACTATTTCCAAATATTATGCCACAGAAATAGGTTAACCTGGTCTCCTCTCTCCACTGCCAGTTTCCTATCTCTGTGGTTTTCGTCCATCCTGATTATTCCCAACACTCAGAACCTGGTGCTCTGGCTCAGGTGGATCCTTCACCTACAGGATTCGATACCAAAAAAGATGAAACTCCTTGGAAATGAGCAGGCCAAGGGTCTGGGAGCTGCAGGGACCTGAAGCCTCCCTTCCTGACATCACCGCTTCTCCTCTCCCACTCCACACGACGACATCTCCAGTTTCTGTCATCTCAGTAATCTGTGAACATTCCTTTCACATTACTCAAGTTTCTGATAGAAATACTCAACGGACCCACACCAAATACTTACTGTGAATATGCCTGGGGAGTTCTAAGTAGGCTTTCAGAGTTAAAGAGTGCTTCGTTTTGTAATAGGAAGAAATGTCAAGATAATATTCTAACCTCTGGCCTCCGTTTGCCCTCCCAGGACAACCTGATCACAAGGATGGCAAAGGGAGAAGTGTGAGGTATTTATCTTGTGATTTATTTCCTGGATTTTATAATGAATAGGTAATATCTCCTGGGATCTACTGGGCACAGGTCCCTTAAATATTAACAGACAGTACTTCTCCCAATCAGATATATGTAAAATGCAAAGAGGCTCTTGTATTCTGTTGCACAAGGACATGAAAACTCAAATGTCGCGCTCAGGTCTGAGATGGCAGTGGAATGGGAGGGAGGCAGAGAGGTAGAATGTGGGGTGCTGCTGGTGGTGGATAGACCAGGGTGGAAGGATGAAGAAAAACTGAGTCAGACAGCCTGGATTCAAGTCCCGCCCGCCTTAGCTCTGTGAATCAGGCAGCTCAATGAACTGCGGTTTCCTGGCTTCTAAGTGGGGATCACTCTAGTTTACCATGTCTGGTTTACTGGGTTTTATGGGAACCACCGTGAAACAATGGATGGGAAAGTGCTTCATAAATGCTCAGTCTCAGGGTTCTGCGTTTCTTTTTTATTAGGGAAGAAACTATTAAGCCTGCCTTCTAAACATCCTTCCCATCAGCTAGAGCCTTTGGAAACGCCTGGCCATCAGAAAGCAATCCCTCTCTCTCTCCTCTCTCTCACTCTCGCGCGCTCTCTCTCTCTCTCTCTCTCTCTCTCTCTCTCTCTCTCTCTCTCCGCCTGCCTCTCTACACTGGAGATTGAACCAGAGCCCTTGTAGGAGAGACATCCCCTGCCTTTTTAATGTTTTTATTTTGAGACAGGGTCACACTAAGTTACCCAAGTTGGGCTCAGGCCTGCAATCCTGCTGCCTCAGCCCTCCCCGCAGCTGGGATCACAGGCCTGTGCCACCACACCCAGCATGAAGAGCTTCCTGATTCAGGCTCTAATGATATGGGAAAAACAAACTCATACTCAGTTTCTCTTACTATATTCTCATCACACGGATTACTCCTGACAGCACCTGTGTGGGAGTTCTCGCACACACGCCACGTGAGCGATGCATTCTACGCCAGCTTCTGACACTTTCTACCTGGAGGCAGCGGCAGCTCCCACAGGCCGAGAGCTGTCTCCAAGGCTGCCCTTCCCTTCCGATGCCAAATGGGGGTTCCCACAGCCCTTCTTCAGTCTGATTACTTTGCTGGAGTGGCTCACAGAACTCAAGCAAACACTTTTACTGGGTTATTATATAGGCTCTTACATAGAACACAAACAAAAAGGTGCAGAGAGCTAAGTGGGGCGTTGTGGGCTCGCATCCCTTTTCTAGGTACGCCACCCTCCAGGAGCCCTCCTCTAACCGTCCTGTGGATTTTTATAGAGCCTACACCACGCAGGTGTGATGACGAATGGCCAACTTATAGAAATATGACTGGGAAAAGAGTCTGAAAGATTGAGGGAGGAAACCCAGCAAAACCTGTCCAGGTTTTTAATGGCCTCTCTGTGCCGTGTTCTCTCCTTCCAGGGATGGGCAGGACACTTGCTGAAGTACAGGTCTTCTGATTTACTATCAGCTAAGGCGGGTCTAAGAATTTCTCCAGGACCAGCTCTGAGACAGAGAGGCAAGGAGGATTAGAGTTTCTGTGACTTGCCTGATGGAAGAGAATTTCTAGTTTCTATGGCCGGCCTTAGAAGGGAGTTATGAGCCAGCACATATATACACACCCTGCCATATCACAATGCCAGTGTAACATGGGCTGTGTCCCCAAACCAGTGCTCAGCTGAAAATAAAATAAAAAAAAAATCTAAACCCAAAAGGTCATAAAGAGTCATTTTACATTTCCTGAAGGTTCCAAATCAGAGGGCTGCAGGCTGGAGGAAGGACTCACACTCAATACACAGAGACTCTCCCTCAAATCTTCTCAGTCACTTTTCTCCCTAAAGTCTATCAGGAAAGCAGCCACTCCCGAAATCCCACTCATCTTCCCCCACACTCCTGCCTCATCTACCTCTCAACTTTTTTGCGAGTGAGGGATAAGAGAGATTGAACCCAGGGCTTTTGCACTGAGCTACATCCCCGCCTCTTTTATCTTTCATGTATTTTGAGACAAGGTCTTTCCCAGCATCCCCCCCCAAAAAACAACTGAGACAAGGTCTTGCTAAACTGTCCAAGCAGGGTCTGAACTTGTGATCCTCCTGCCTCAGCCTCCCAAGGAGGAATTACAGGCATACACCACCATGCTGGGCTTACTATAACTCTTTCATTCTTATAGATAATCTTCTGATGCCTCTCTCCACTCACAACCCAAACAGCTCAACATTGCCCAACAATGCAGCTTTGAAAGCGCATTAGAGGAAATGTTGCAAATGTTTTAATTTTTTTTCTGGTGACGCTGAATTTTACAGCTTCCTCTAGTCAGAAGCTCTGTGTATGCTGTGGGCCACTCAGGAGGGCAGCCAGGATCTGAAGAGGCTACCTTCGTCTTTCCTTTAGCTCCGGGCACAACTCGCTGGCCCAGGGACACCGCCCGCTCTCAGAGGGTGGAGTCCTCGGTGGGCTCCTGGCTCCACTTGGAGGCCAGCACCTCCCTTCTCTCCTCATAACCACCACTCCCCTAGCTGGAGGCAGATAAGAGGCTCATAAATTGTTCAGTAAAGGGTAGCTTTTCAGATTACTAATTACCTATGACGGGCTGGGGTGCTCAAGGGAAACATGACCCAACCCTAGCTTGCAAAAGTTTCAAATCCGCCAGTGCCAAGCAGGAGTGTTTCACGTTCTAGCTGTCACAGAACCTTCTACCTGGAAAGAACAAGGGTGGGTCCTCTGGCACTCAGCAGGGAAAGTTAGTAGAACATCCTTGAGGTTGTGCAAGTTGAGTAATCTTCTCAAGGACACATGTCTGGCTCGACGACAATCAAGTGTTTTGCTAGCCTCCTGGTTCTCCAAAAGACAACACGCATGTGTTTTGTGCTTTTTTAAAAGCATCATTTTGAAATCACCAAGCACAAAGTCGTGAAAATTGTTCGCTCTATTGTTCTGAGTTCAAAACCCTACTCTGAATCATTTCAGAGTGAGGCTACCTACAACCCTGGAGCTGTGTCCCCAAACCAGTGTTCAGCTGAGTAATGGGCCAAAGAGGAAGGGGAGAAAAATTAATAAATAGCATCATGACAACAAAGGAAAAATATTGAATCTTTTAATAGCATTTTGTTTTATTTTGCTTTGCTTTGAGAGAGGGTCTCAATATATAGGCCATGCTGGTTTCAAACTCCCTATGTAGCACAGGCTGGCCTTGAATGCAGGAGCCTCCTGCCTCAGCCTCCTGAGCACTGAGAATATTATAGGCATGCACCTGGCCAACATGTTCTTTAAAAAAAAAAAAAATACAGCAGAGTGAAAAGTGGAAAAATCAGGAAGTAGTCTCATAGAATGTAAGTACAAAGACACATTGATTAAGAAATGTCGAGCCAGACATGTGTCCTTGAGAAGAAATGTATGAAATACATACAAAAGCCAAGTCAGGATAAGAATGCCATTTCAAGGAATTAGAGGTAAATATCTTCCTTCCTTTTGCTGTCTTTGGCTCTCAGGCAGGTAAATTCTCTTCCATTTCTCTCTCTCTCTCTCTCTCTCTCTCACACACACACACACACACACACACACACACGGTAAGGATTACGAATATAGCAAAAACTACATCAAAGCTCCTAAACATTTCTTATTTCAAGGTCGCTCAATTCTGGCAGTTCCAGCTACAACTCCAAACTTCAGAAGGTTTATCTGAAGAGCTGTTCAAATGCCACGGCTACAAATGCTGTTGGACTTCTCCACTTCTTGTCTTTAACTCAGTTGAAAAGTCCTTTGCTCCCCACTGTGTGCCCCCCCCAGCTGACAGTCTGTGATATCATTAGTGATGCTGAAAAATGAACACCGGGCTGCTATTCACTGACCAGCAACTGAAACCCACCTGCGGGCCACCAAGGCGTCAGGCAAACACCGAGGCGGAAACCTGCTCTCCCATAACTAGAAGATTCAGCTCTTGACTCCCTTAAGCAGTTTTAGATTTACAGGAAAACTGAGCACAAATTATGAACTGTCCATATACCCCTCCACCTTCCCCAGTTGCCCTACTATTAACATCTCACATCAGTGTGGTACATGTGTTACGACGCATGCACCCATGCCCTTTTTTTAACAGTACTGGGGATCAAACCCAGGGACGTTCTACCACTACATTCTCAATTCTTTTATTTTCCCCATCCCTTTTATTTTATTTTATTCTACTTTTTTGAGACAAGGTCTCACTAAATTGCCCAGGCAGGACTCAAACTTGTGATCCTCCTGCTTCAGCCTCCCTAAGCAATGGGATTACAGATTCTGTGCCACCACACCGGCTTTGTACATTATTATTAACTAAAGTCTACAGTTAGGGTTCGCTGCTTGTACTGTACATTCTATAGGTTTGGACACAGGCATAATGGGCCGTATCCACCATTAAAATATCACACAGAGTAGTTTCATTGTCCTAAAAATCCCTTATGCCCCACCTCGTTATCCTTCCTACTCTCCCTTCCTCTCTCTCCCTAAACTTCTAGACTCCACTGAGCATTTTACTAATGCCAGAATTTTGCCTTTTGTGCAGTTTTATGTAGTTGGAATCATATTGTACACAGCCTTTTCGGAGAGGTTTCTTTCATCTAGGAATGTGTATTTGAGGTTCCTCCATCCTGTCTTCATGGTTTCACTGCTCATTGCTTCCCTCCCCTCTCCTCTGGTGCTAGGACTTGAACCCAGGGCCTCAAGCACACTAAGCACGAACTCTACCACTGAGCTAGGTCCCCAGCCCAGTTTGTTGCTTTTTAATGATCAATAATACTCCATTGTATGGCTGTATCACAGTTTGCTTATTAATTAACCTATTGTAGGACAGCTTGGTTGCTGCCGGATGTTGACAATTATGAGTAAAGCGCATGTAGGTTTTAGTGTAAACCTAAGTTTTCAACTTATTTGGGTAAATATCAAAGAGCATGATTGTTGGTGGTTGGTAAGAGAATGTTTACCTTTTTAAGAAACTGCCAAACTGTCTTGCAAAGGGTCTGTATGGGTGTTGGCATTTCCACCGGCAATACAAGAGAATACCTATTGCCCCACATCTTGGTCAGTACTTAGTGTTGTCAGTGTTTTGGATTTTAGCCACTCTAGCAGATAGAATAGCATCTCACTGATGTTTTAGTATGTGTTTCCTGGTGACATATGGTGTGGAGCATCTCTTCACATGCATATTTGCCGTTTGTTTATCTTCTTGGTGAGGCATCTCTTTAGGTCTTTTGCCCACTTTTTTTAAAATAGATTTTTATTAAAATTTATCCAAAATTACACAAACTTACAGGCCATTACACAAGCTTACGGACCACAATAAATTGTACCTTTTGCTTATGACAGTGAGGAATGTAAACAACCACCTATATACAGCAGTAAATCACAACTATATAAAGTTACTATAGTACCCAGTGTACTTGTCACTGATTTAAGTTTGAGTTATTAGGTTCTTATTTGCCTGCTTTTTAAATTGGATTGTTTATTTACTGCTGAATCTGAAGAGTTCTTGGATACCAGTCCCTTAGCAGAGATGTGTTTTGCCAATATTTTCTCAGCCAGACTGGCCCATGATCTGTCTTTTCATTCTGTTAAAACCTATCTATTTTTCTAAATTAAATGTGTTCTCTATCCTTTTCCTGCCTGGTTCTTCACAAAAGCCCTTATCTGTTGGTCTGGAAACTAGGGAGCTTCTGTATCAAAATTCTCCGGGACCAAATGTGCTGACACAGACCTATAATCTCATGCCCATAATCTCAGGAGGCTGAGGCAGGAGGATCACAAATTTGAGCCCAGCCTGGACAATTTAGCAAGACTCTGTATCAAAATAAAATTTAAAAAGGTATGGGGATATATGGTTCGACACTCCCTGGGTTCAATCCTCAGTACCACAAAAATCTTAAAAAACAATTTTTTTCTTAAATAAAAAAGCAACAACAACAAAACTCTCAAGGGTCCTAGGAAGGAAGCCAACCAAATCCAAAGGTCCTGACGCAACCTGACAATTGCAGTCTGGAAGAGAATCCATTATGACAGCTACCACAAAATAAAAGCTGCCCCAGCTTCCACAGAATCTAGAATAGAGCACTGTGTAAAAATCTGGAAGCTGTAAGCAGACATGAAACTCTCAGACAGCATGAGCTGCAAGCACAATGGTGAGTATGTGACGCTTAGCTGCCACCTCCCCCTCTTCACCCGGTCAGGAAAAGCTGCAGCTGATAAACTGATGGACCAGCTGGTCCTCATCAGCCATGCACGCTGCATGTGCAAAGGACTAATGAATCAAATCTAAGAGAGTTAAAAAGGAATATGGTTACATTTTACAAATTAGTTCATTATTTTCCACATTGGCCCATCTCTGGAGTGTATTAAAGAAATTGGTGGTGTTCTATAACACAGTCCAGACTCCTGGAAGATCACGTGCGGGGCATCGGCCACGGTCACGCACGCACACACACACAGAGGGCTCAGCAGAGCCAAGGGAGTGATCCCAGCACAGTACTGGAGGCCAGGCCGCGGCGATTCCAAGAGAAAAGCCTGAATGAAGTCCGTTCCAAACCTTGCTAAGTCTCACATTTGCTCTGATTACCCCGTGGAAACAGGATGAACTCGTTGGGCAAGTTTTTCTCATTTGCCAGCTTTGCGGGTGTTACCAAATGCAGTCCCAGGAATGATGCTTTCTCTCTCACCTGCTGCTCTCCTTTTTGAGGTTGTCTCCGTCAGGCACAAGAGAAGAGGAAGGAAGTAATCCCTTTTACATTTTAGGGAGAAGCACATATAGACTCAGCCATGATGCATCTACGTTGTTAGGCAAGGCCAAGAAAAGTCACCTAAAAGACAAAATGTTGCCTACCAGCTCCCACCTACATAATTTAACATAAAAATTAAACTGTAAAGAGAGTTCAGGAAATTCTAATAGTTCTTATTTGTATATCAAATAATCGACTTCTCTCTCTCTGTCTCCCTCTCCATTTCCGTCTCCTTCTCTCCCCCTCTCTCTCCACTGCTGGTAAACTCAACGTGGGTTTGTGGTTGACTTGCAGTGATCCTAAATGGAAAATGCCTACTACACCCCGGAGTTTACTCAGTAATTACCAAAGCCAAACAGCAGACCGCCCCATCCTGAGTGCTTGTTAGCAGATATCATTAACTTTTGGCCACTTTTCACCATCTGTACCTCACCTTCTATCATAAACTAAATAAAATTATTATGGTGATATAATGTTAAGTATGATGGTGGCTGAGAAAAGACATTTCTCAAACCCCTGTGGAGTTCGTTTTGTCTATTACTAGACACTTCCGGGTAGCTGACAAATCTGTAAAAATAAAACATTTGTTTCTGTTAACAAGGAGGACTACTATCTATCATAGGCAGCCAAGTTAAACAGAAATTAATATACAGTCAGAGAGGGACTGGGTTCTCAAGGAAGTCACTGGAAAATAAAGACATCAGAATTGCAGCTGGATGCGCATGTAAAGAAGGCAAGAAGACCTCAAAATAAAGTCACAATGGCCAGACTTGCCCACTTCCCTAAGGGATAAGTAGAACTTGAGTCTATACTGTAATCAGTACCACCCAGATATGCTTCAGACACCCAGGTTGGTGACCAGATCACCTGGACCCAACCTGTCCCAAAATGTTCCTGTTTTAGAAATCATAGATAAGTCAAGGTTAATGAAGTCGGCTGTATACCCTTGCTATGTGCCCCAGTTCCCTAGTGGGTCAGTATTAGCTAAGTAGCTATACTTGTAATCCTAAAGGTTGGTCATAGTTTGACCACATTGTGATTCCACATTGTGTATCCACATTGCGATTTTGCTGTGTAAACTACCCCCGATAAAGGGCTTCAGCAGTGACCCATTTGGGACCCTCCTGTCTCCCAGGAGCTATTCCTACTCCCCAGTAAACCTTTCCTACCCTTAACCTCTTTTGTCCTTTAGAATTCATTCTTTGATTTCAGGGGACACGAACTCGGCACATCTGACATCTAGCAGGTTGGGTGTTATATTTTTCCTGTATTACCACTAGATTATCATGTGTTCCAGCTTCTTTGGCATTTGATCAGTAAAATGTGGAATTTTTTAAAAATAAATTCTAAGCCCAGCATGGTGACAGACGCCTGTAGTCTTGGTACTGTGGGAGGCCAAGGCTGGAGCACCACAAGTGTGAGCCCAGCTTGGGCGACTCAGTGACTTAGCAAGACCATGTCTCAAAATAAAAAATTTTAAAAAGGCTGGGGGTGTCGCCCTGCGAGGGCCCTGAGCTTACTCCCCAGTACCACTACCCAAAGGGAAAAAATTTAAAAATATAAATTCTAGAGCACTTTGGGATTGGAAAAATACCTTCCACCCAGATTTGAAGTTATAATTTCTTTTTTTTTTTTCCTGGATAGACTTAGCCTTTAAACTGTTTTTCAAATTAATCTGACTTCGCTTTGCTTTCTCCTTCCTTCTCTGTCCTACTCCCAATTCTTTCAACACATACTGGCAGTTTCCTACCCCGCTATCTCAGGCCTCACAGTCATTCAGCACGGGAGGTGTCGGGGCTCAGAGGAACAACACAGAAGCGACCATTTGACACACTGAAGACTCTGAACTAAAGAACACCGAGAGACCTCAGAAGCAGCCTCAGCTCCAAACTCTCTGGCTTTCTGTTAATGTGAGTTTGGACAGGAAACAATGCAGAAAAATGTTTACCTCTGTTCTAGACCAGGCGCTGCAGGCAAAGATCCGGAATGGCTGACCTTGAGGAACGTTCTTATCTTTTGTTTGCCAGCTTCTTGTCAGTTGATTCAGGATCTCAGGTGCAGGCGCTTGCTGCCCCACATCAGGTGCCAAAGCTGAAGGCGCGCGAGGAGTGTACCTTTCCCTGTCGTGGTAAGGGTCACGGAGCACACCTCGATTGCAAAGACCGCTAACCAGAGAAAAGTGTAACAATTTACTTCATCGTCGTTTTACACGGCACGGAGGCCTTCGGAAGGAAGACCCAAGACACGGGAGAAAATGTCTGTTTTATGCTCAGGTTCCAGGAAGCAGGGACGGACGGCCACATGGAAATGTGACTGGACATTAGGGGTACGAGCCAGTGCTCACGGCCCGAGTGAGCAAAGCCGGCAAGGCCCGTCCAGACTCTTCTCGGCCTCTCTGCAGGAGCGTTTCCTCTTCTCAGGTGTGAGGCGGGAAGCCCTCCAAAACAAAAGTCTTATGGCCTTCCTCAGACAAGCTAAATCAGAGAATTTCTTCATGATCACAAACAGATAACGGAAGGTTGGAGTCATATTTCTAGGCTTTTTCTAGGCTTTGAGGGGAAGTGCTCTAGTTTCTATAACCCACCTTGGGGAATAGGAATTCTAGTTTCTATGTCTTTCTCTGAGGAAGAATGAGGGGCAGGACAGGACAGGACGGACCAAAGGGCAGGAGCAGGTCAGGGAAACTTTGGTTTTGAGGCCTTGCAATGTCCTTTTGAGGAAGGATAGAAGAAATAAAACACAGGTAGAAAGGGGACAAGGAAATCATAACTAAAAACTGTACTTGTAAGAAGACTGCAACTTCACATCCAAAGTTACGACAACCCATTCTGGCTCCTCTGCCTCCAGACCCTTTGCACCCAAAATTCCTCGGAAATACTCAAAGTCCATAAATTGGCTTAACTGACAAAGAGCAGGAATCTGGTCTTAAAATAAAAGAACAGGTTGAGAGAATACAAAGAATGTTTAAATTACCCGTCTTAGGGAAAAAAAAACAAAAACCTGGCCCTGGCCCATACCTGTAAAATGGGCTAGTGCCCTCATGCAGGGTAGGCAGCCTTTTTCCAAGGGTGCCATCCCCTCAAGAGAAACATAAACGTTCCCCCTTCCAGGAAATAAAGCACCTCTCTCTCTTTAGGGCCCTCGCTCTTTGAATGCATACTTTTGAATTTCTGCCTAATAAAACCCTTCCCGTGCCTCTTACTGACCAGTCCTAAAAATTCATTTTCTGCTACGGGATTGCAAACCTATTCTGTAGGGTAGGTTAGGTTCCTTGTCTCAGCTCAAACCTTATTCCAAGACATTTTAGTCCAAAATACTCAGCATACCAAAGCATATACTTTGCGTATTACTTTCTTCCGGGCTGGGGTGGGGATTGAACCCAGAGTATTCACAATAAACTACAGCCCTTAGGGAAACGTGGTCTAAATTGAGCTAAAACTTGTGCATGCTCTTGCCTCAGCCTCCCGAGTGCTAGGATTACAGGCATGGGCCACAAGTGGCTGTCACTTTCTAAGCCCAGTGTTAGCCAAGGCAGGTATCATTAGGGACAAACTCCTACATTAACACACCTTCACAGTGTCTTTTCTCTTTGCTTCAGCTGACAAGTTTTGGAAAAAATTACCAAAAACAGCCAAGGTCACCAAGGCACTCTGACTCTTTAGACACCTAGAGTAAACTTGGCTCATTATCATATTGAACCAAGCATGGCCAGAAGCATTCGTGTCTGTCACCTTTTCTTTTTGAGCGGGTGCTCTATGACCTTGACTAAGCATATCCAGAAATGCCTGCCGTACTTTCTTTTTGAACTATGACCTTAACCTGAGCATGCTCAGAAACATGCCTGCCCCGTATGAACTTTCTAATATAAATATGTATAGGTGCCTGGAATAATATCCCCATTCTTCCTTCCCTCAGGAAGAGAAGTGCTTCGAAAGTAATTCCAGTGCCCTCCTATTCGCTTATTTTTTTTAAGGCTTCTGGTCATGCTCATTGGCTTTGCATTCATCAAGAGGATAACCACTGTGTTCAGTTACACCAACATGAGCAAAGTAGGGTTCTCTCTTACTGCTAAAGAAGCAAATATTAAAAAAAAAAAAAGAAGAAGCAAATATAAAATGCAGCCTACAGTGGCACAGGTGTGAATTACTCAAAGATATATGGTATGTGTTTCCTTGGAGGCCCTTTCATGAAGTTGGTTCAAGTGCTGCTCCACCTAAAATCTACGTTAGACAAGTTCTAACAAACAGGACAATTCACCTGTTTGTATTTAGAATGCGAGGTAACTCCCACCATCACAAGTAACCAACCCTGGATCTTTCACTTCAAGGAAAAACCCTTAAGGCTGTTGTTACAAAGTGATGAGAAATTTTTATGACAGTACCACTAGCATTATTGAAGAAGGGGACAGTTCTATCCAAAGCTGTGGACTCAACCTAAAATGAAAATGCTCATTCTCATTTTTATCAATTTGTCTACAAAAACTCTGATTGTTATGACACAGTAATTATATAGTGGAGGAACTGTTTATTACTGCTGACATTCCAATAAAGCAGCAGCAAGGGGCTAATCCGCCAATGTTATTGGATAAAGAATTATAAATTGCAGCAAAATTATAAATAAATATAAATATAAATAAATAATAAAAAATATAAATAAATATCCCACTGTTCTTGAATTCACTAAAATGAATAAATAGGACCTAGTGATGCAATTAATTTTGATATAATGCCCAACGTAGAGTGTAGACTCAATAGCTAAATGCTTGCATCTCTCTGTGCATAGCCATAAACAGCAAAAATAAGGGGCTCGAGAAGAATTTAGAGCAGAAGGCACCAATTTTGTGACTAAGACTTCTCTTAGCCAATTTCATCTTCCGTAATGCACCTGAATGACGCAAAAACTGTCAACCACACCTTTACTCAGCAAAAGGGTCCTTTTCCCTGCTGAGGAAGGAAGCTGTGGGATTGCTAAACAAATGCAAATCACACCCTGAGTGCTGCACTAGCTAGCCACTGAGCGAGTGAGAATTTGCAAGTTTGTTCCAAGCGAATGCTTAGTGTTTCTAGAGCAGAGGTAATGTTTCAAAACCACCACAGCCCCCTGCCACAACATGACCGTCAAAATGTAATTTACGTAGAAAATGTTGACTTTTCATAAGGATTTGGTTTTCATAAGGATTCAGTAGCCAGGAAGCATAGCTCTAAATTATTTCAGTGTCCCGTGCACAGTCAAAACAACTGAAACTGTATTTAGCTTTTTAAAAATTCTAAATTTTCCAGGTAGGGCAAAGCTAAGCCCATCAAAAGCAGTAACAGAAATTATCTCATTAAGCACCACTGTCCAAACATGTCCCTCTTCAAACAGACCAGGCGGTGAAAGACTGACTGAAAGTGCTGGTGTCTATTTTATTTTTCCCTAAAGGTTTTTCTCTTAAACTGAAACTGAAGCTTATGGTCTTGACAGAGTTCACATGTTTTAAAAGAAAAGAGAAACCTTCTAAAGAAATTACTTTAAAAAGTAAAAATTATGGTTTAAATAATGTTAACACCATCAGTCATAACTTAAAATACAAAATCAGCAACATGAAAAGGCCCTGTAAGTGATCCTATTGACACACACGCACACACACGCACATATTTTGGTTTCCCTCTAGGCACAAGCACTCTCCCCGCTCACAGTAGTTGTTTCAGGGGAAAAGAAACCTCTGTGCCACTTAATTCGTTAGGAATCATAAATAATTCGAGTGGTTGACTCAATTCAACAAATATTTTGTACGTCTAATAGGTGCTTGCGAGATGTCAGTGAGAAAACTCGCCAAGCTGCACTGCCCTTGGGGAGCTTACATTCCAAAAGGGAAAGGTAGACAATAAGCATCAGAAAGCATACACTATCCCGGATGCAGGCTGAAAGTCTGAGAGTGAGGAGGTATTGAACAGAGTGGGCATCCCTGAGAACGCAGCAGAACCGACCCTCACAGAACTGCGGTTCAGACTGCTCCCCAGTCACAGCAGAAGCCCGAGGCCAGAGCGCCGCCAGAATATTCGCGGAATGAGTGGTGAGCGTCTGGTGTGGCCAGAGCAGCCTGAGCAGGTGGGGGAAAGAGAAGCTCAGAGACTGGGGGAGCACAACAGGGACCCTGATTTCTCCTTCCCGAAGACTTACTGCCCAGACAGTTTCGTCGTGAAAGGGGACACAGCTCAGAGTGTTTGTTATATGTCTTCAAACAGTAGAAGATGAGATATCGTTTAACTTTTCCAATTTGCAGAAGCTGCCCTGCAAATCCCTGTTGTCACCTTCTATCCTTAACATTTAACTTAGAAATGCTTTCCAGGGATGGTTTGCTCTTTTTATTTGAAGAAAAGATCTTCATTTTGGTGGACTTCCTGCCCCAGATGAATGCGGTAAACTTTAACTTTCTGTTGGCTGCATAATTGTTGGCTCTTAAAAATGGCATTTGCTTTTAGTTCAGACAGAAAACTTCTCCAGCCACTTTCATCACAATTGTGAACTTTACCAACCAAGACATTAAAGGGGATCAAAACATGCTGCCCTGGGGCTGAGGATTTAGCGCAGTGTTTAGAGTGCTTGCCTAGCAAACACAAGGCCCTGAGTTCAATCCCCAGCACCAAAAAACAAAACATACTGCCCCAAAATATGCTACTTTGGCATACTATTTTGAGTTGAAAGCAACTGAAAACCAGCAAACATAGGAAGGGCTCTCAAACTCTCTCTTTTTGCCTAACACCAGGACATAAATTTCCTATGAGAAAGGTGCACTTAGGGTACCAGAAAGAAGAGAACATTCTTATCACCAGAGATCGGGAGTCTGAGCCAAGATAAATCTACACAAACAATGCTTATCTTCCTTAGTTTCTCCCACAAATTTTCTAGTCACATTTCCACAAATAATTGTCCCAGAAACCAAACCCTTACTTTTGTCTACTCATTTCTAATTTACCTCCTTTGTTAAAATGGTATGTAAGCCTCCAGTACAATCACTTCTTTGGGGTTTTCATCTCTTTTCTATAAGTCTCCCGTGTCATGTAAGAACATTAACAAATAGGATTTGTATGCATTTTTCTCCTGTTAATCTGTCTCTTGTTAACATAAACTACAGGCCCCAGGTATATAATTTAATAGCGTAAAGGCAAAGTTATTTTTCCCCCACAATATTTTATCTTGTTCCAATTTCCAGCCCCTCATCCTCCATTTTCCAACCCTTAGGCCTCTTTTCTATACCTACTAGAAAGGATAATTACTTCCCAGCATTCAGAGGCTCGTGTATAACCTGTGCCTACCAACTTCCTTCCATTTTGGTCATTTCAAAACATTGCTACAGAGAAAGCTAAAGAAAATGTTTTACAAAATACATTTACCTGCATGTAAGACATACATAGAGACAATACTATTCTTAGCCAATTTTTTCTCTTGCTGGACTCACAGAAACTACATTTTCTAGCTCATCTTGTGGTTTTACTGGGGCCAGGTTCCTGGGGCAGGAGATTAGGGCTTGGCCAGCTGACTGGGCAAGTGAGCGTGACCTGTCAATCATACAGTGAGTTTCAGGACACAAGCACAGAAAAACAGTCTTCAAACCCTGTCTGTACCTGGTACCAATCAGAAAGTGCTACTTCAATTCCCCTAACATGAAATCAAGCAGGTTCCTGATAGAACAGCCTCAGTCTGGTGTCTGAATGGGAGATACAAAAGACAGTAGTCATGAACCTCCTGGCCACTGTGTTCTCTCTCTCTTGGTAGCCTGCTGTGCACTCTGCAGAGTGTACTTCTTTACCTACCTTTGATTGGCCCACACCCACTCTGCAGCACATACTTCTTTTCCTGTCTTTAATAAATGCAGAAACTTGCTACTTGTGCATGTCTCTTGACCAATTCTTTGTTTAGGACAACAAGACTCTGAGAAGGATCTCTGGAAGGACTGCGTAGCACTCCAGGACCC
Source organism: Hystrix cristata (assembly GCA_004026905.1). Classification (NCBI taxonomy): domain Eukaryota; kingdom Metazoa; phylum Chordata; class Mammalia; order Rodentia; family Hystricidae; genus Hystrix; species Hystrix cristata. The sequence continues at coordinate 58,226 of PVJO010009870.1, forward strand.
TGGTAACAGTGTGACTCAGTACTAGCCAGTGGAGGGTGAGTGGAAGTGGCACGAGCCACCGCCAGGTCCTAACCCTAAAAATATATCACGCAAACTAGGTGTGATGGCACATCCCAACACCTGGGAGACTAAGGTGGGAGGGTTCCAAGTTCAAGACCAACCTGAGCTACATAGCCACTTCAACACCGACCTGGACTACCTAGCAAGACACTAAATAAAAGAAAAAGGGCTGGGGATGTAGCTGAGAGCCAGAGTGTGTGCCCAGCATGCCTGAGGCCCTGGGTTCAAACCCAGTATTGAAAAAAAATCTTGGCTACCACATAAGACTGTATCACAAGAAGACGTAACTGCATCTAGGCCCCTCCCAAAAGAGAACCTTTATTGGCCCACATTTGAACCAATTTTGGCTGTGCTAAGCCGCAAATGCCACTGAGTTTTGGACTTCTTTGTTTCTAATATAGAGAGTGCTTTATTACTATACTCTCACTCAATTCTTGTTCTGCTCCTCTGTCCCCCTCACAAACATTTCACAGACAGAGAAACCATGGTCCGCGAAGCGGGGATCTGACTACAGGTACTAAACGAGGTAGCCAGTCTGAGGTCCTCTGCACACTTACTATCCTGTTGCTGGGTAAACTTCATGTTCTTTGTGGGACAGGTAAGGAAAAACAATCTTTTTCCTTCCACCCATCTTGGTTCTCCAGCTGGGTTCCTATAAATTAGACTGGCAAAAGACTAATTAACAAGAGAAAAACAAACAAGTTTATATATACATACACATATTTATGGCTGCACCCCAAGAGGAGGAACGCAAAGTGATCATTAGAGCTCGGGCTTATGTGCACCTTAACAAAGGAAAATGCATTTATAGAGAAGAAACAAAACAAAGGGACTTTGAGCTTCTAGAATAGCAAATGTGGGACAGTAAATGTGGAGAGGGACAGGAGAGACAGTAATAGAAAATAAAGATTAGTTAGTAAAGTTTGTTATGTAGATTCCTCTTGTGCTCTCTCCAGTCTAATAAGAGTTCAGAGTTGTTTCTGGTGATTGACTTTTGTGTTTCCTGGGACAGAGGAAAGGGAGGGTACCTTTCCAAATTCATACACTGCTTTCAGACAAACAGGAGGAAGATAGCCAGGTGTGGTGGCACATGCCTATAATCCCAGCACTCTGGGAAGCTGAAGCAGGAGGATCTCAAATTTGAGCTCAGCCTAAGCAGTTTAGCAATTTACACTCTTCTCAAAATAAAAACACACTGGGGATATAGCCCAGAGAAAAGGCCTTGAGTTCAATCCCCAGTGTCAAGGAGAGGGAAAAAAAGAGGAAGAAATTTTCTTGGATTTGCCTCTTTCTCAATTGCCTTTAGCTCAAAACAAGCCTTATGCCAAAGTGGTATATTTGGGGGTGGTATATTCTGCCACAGTTCAGTAGTGGTCTACAGCCCTTAGTGAACAATTCATCCCGAAATGCCACACGCTCAGTCTCTTTATAAAAGTTGCAACTGGCACAGCAAAATGGAACTTCGAAAATTAGATTTTTCCCTTTAGAGACAAGTGGCTTTTCAAAACTTCTTCGGGGATGAGGCTTACCCCGCCCCCACACAGATGAATGGACAGAAAATGCAGGTGCTGGCGCCAGGAGGTCCGTGTCCAGTTTTCTTTCCATAGGGACGGGAGGAGGGCTCCAGGTCCAGGAAGGTCAAGCCATCCTGGACAGTTTATTGTCTCACTGTATTCACTCCCCACACTGTTCCATCCTACAAAAGCCCCTAACACACATACAGGCTGAAATGATTTGGGGAATGAGGCCCCTCTATCTCCTTAAGGCTCTGAATAAATCCTTGATTACCAAAGGACCTGAGTGGCCAGTAACAGAAACAACACCTTCTTTTTTTTCCCTGGAGGTGCTAGGGATTGAACCCAGAGACACTCTACCACTGAGCTACATCCCTAACCCTTTTTATTTTTTGAGAAAGAGTCTCACGAAGGTGCCCAGGCAGGGTTCAAACTTGTGAGCCTCCTTCCTCAGCCTCCCAAACACCTGGGATCATGGGTATGTGCCACCATGCCTGCTCCCTTTTGGTTTTTCCCCAAACTTCCTAGAATGTCTGTATCTGTCAACAAAGATCATTTATTCATTTGTTTTAACTAATGGAAATTTTTATAGTTATAACTCCCGAAGTTCCATGTTTTAGCAAAACAATGTGAGAGAGATTTTTCTGGCTATCTTCCCAATTCAAGCGCCGGGGCAACAGCACAGTCACAGACATTCTGAAGCACAGTGAGTACCCACAACAGGGGCGTTGTCTTGAGATGTTGCTGATTCTGAGAGTGACCTCAGAGCTCGTGCTGCGGGTGTGTCCTGTTCTGTGGTTCTCGTCCTGCATGCGCTCACCAGTGTTTTCCATATTAAGCCACTGCTCCTGCCTGGCACTGTACAGTGCAGACCAGAACGGAACAGGCAGAAAGAAATCGTATCTGACTTTTCCCTGATCACAGCTTTCGGCGCCCGCTCTCTCATCTATCACCCCTCCCCAGGTCCCCAGGCAGGGAGACTGGGCGCTGGATGTCGCAAAGATGTGTGAACGAGCCTCCTCCAACCTTCCCTCCTCCGAAGAAGCTCGGAGCAGCACCCTCCTTACTACCTCCAGGTTCAGCAGTCTCTTCACGCAAAAGCCCCCACCCCCTAAACGAACTCTCCTCTTGCTAATCTGTTTGCTGTTAATCCACAGGCCCTATCACACAAGCCTAAAATGGTAGAGAAAAAGTTTCCTTCCAACGTAACCCATCTGTGTCAGTTTCCTGCTGGTGATGGTTGCACTGTGGTTGTGTAGAGGTGTATCTTTGTTGGGAGGAAGGCTGGCTTCTATGAACGCTATTGTCATGATGATTACAGGAGTTTTTCAAGTTCTGAGGCGACTGAAGTGTGTACTCCGTCACGAAGGGGGACACTAAGTTGCCTGGCAGCAGGGAGACGGGTAGTGCTGGCTACAGCTGTTGAGGCTCATGGCCGCGCCTTTGACACCAGGAGCTGGTGGGGCCTGGAGAAGCTCCCCCGCTCAGACCCCCGAAGCTCAGATACATGATGCCCCCACGAGCTAATGGCCAACCAGGAGAGGCGCAGATGGTGGACTCTGAGGTAGCTCCCTTGTCTCCCGCCACAGGCCCTGAGCGTCACCTCTGTGCCCATTCTAGGCCCCACTCCCCTCCCCCAACGTGAGGGTACAGACACTGCAGGGCAGTCTGGGGACGCCCAAGCGTCTGAAGAAACGTCCCTGTGTAGATAATTAATAGGTCCTAATAAAGTCCATCTGGGGGAACTCCAAAGATTACTAACACTGAATCAGAATTTTCTCTTCTTTTCCAGATTTGCCGTTACCCACTTACCTGATTTTATCCCTCAATATCAGCTGACAAAGGAAGGTTACTGCATAGAACCAAATTTATAACATGGTCTGTTTTCCATGACAAATGACTTAATTTGGAAAACGACTCACATTTTTGGCTCTCTGATTCCCTGCTGACATTGAGATAAATGCTGCCAGTCTCAGGGATATATTTTAATGCAATTTCATATATTAATTTGATGCAGAGAAACCATTAATTCCACCTTTGTTTTCTGGATGTTTCCTTTACTGCCTGGGATCTTGCTGATCCTCAGAGAAGCCAGGTTGGCTTTTGGTTTTGATATACCCGAAAGGCCCAGTGGGGCTTCTAGTTTCTTCTTCACCCTTTACTATCAGCCATAACTGCCCAAGTTTATGTCCTATTTGTTGAGTATCACTTTAACCTTTATTTTCACTGTGTGTGGGATTTTTATCACGATGAATTGAACCAATTGCTGTGCTCATTTAATTATATTGCCTTTCTTACTTCGATAACATTTAATTATATTGCCTTTCTTACTTCGATAAATCTTTGAAAATCTTTAGAAGGCATTTTAGAGAGTGACAGCCTGGTTCCCAGGCTTTTACTCTTTACATGAGCTTATTTAAAATGAGCATAGTTATAAACAAAACAAAATTTAGACATGGAAAATTGTTGGAAGGAATATATCCAAATGTTTTCTTTTTAATCATCTAAATGAATTTATGTAATATTCATAATGGGAAAATACAATTACTGTTAAATAAAATGAACACAAAAATTATCTTCCTTTAAGAAAAATCTTACACATGTCTTTGGATCAGAGAGAAAATAGAGTAGCCCTAGTTTTATAAGATATTTTTTCCAAAACGTAACTACTCTAAGGAATATTTCTCTGGTGCAGATCTTACTTGGTTCTTGCTACAAAATAAATGCTGTGGGCCTGGGGGTGTAGTTCAGTGGCAGAGTACTTATGTACCCTGAGTGAGGCCCTGGGTTTAATCCTTAGCACCACAAAAATTAAAGAAAAGATATAGTCTCATTTGGAAAGAATTCCTATTTTTGTTGTTTTCTTTTGTTTAGGTCCTAGGGATTGAACCCAGGCCTTTGCACTGAGCTACATCCCCAGTCCTTTTTTTTAATTATTATTTTGACACAGGTTCTTGCTAAGTCACTAAATTGCCTAGACTGGGCTTCAGCTTGCAATCTTCCTGCCTCAGCCTCCAGGGCCACTAGGATTACAGGCATGTACTACAGCACCTGGAAAATTCCCTACTAAAGTGAGCTTTAGGAATAAGAAAGAACACTCTCAGTTTTAATCCAGGAGCACCTTTAATATTTTCAGATATAAGCCTGGCACAGTGGCACATAAAGGTATCCCAGCTACCCAGGAGGTAGAGGCAGGAGAATTGCAAATTTCAGCCCAGTTTGGGCAATTTAGACTCTGTCTCAAAATAAACTAAAAAGGCCTGAGGATGTAACTCAGTGGTAGGGAACTTGCCAAGTATGTGTGAGGTCCCAGATTCAAACCCCAGTACCAGGATGGAAACTGCAGATACACTTAAGCAATAGGTAATGTATTTCCCATTAATGAAAGACTCTTCCATCCATCCACCCATCCACCCACCAGAGTCTCCTTCCTGAGCCCACTGGGGTCTGGGGAAACAGTGGTGAATGAGATAGACCCATCTTTGCCACTCTGAAGCAAGTAGGCTGGTGGGCATGCAGTAGTGGAGCAGGCTACTATCTTAAATCTATTCAGGCTGCTAAAACAAACTATCATAAACCAAGTGACTTACAAACAATGGACATTTATTACCAGAGTTCGGGAGGCTGGGAAGTCCAAGGTCAAGGTGCCTGCAGGTCCAATGTTTGCCGAAGGCCCACTTCCTCATAAATGGCCAACCTCTCATCATTCTTCATGTAGCAGAAGGGGCAAGGGACCTCTCTGGGGCCTCTTTTAGAAAGGTGCTAATGCCATTCACGAGGACTTTTGACCTAATGGCCTCCGAAGGCCCCACCTTCAAAAACCATCACACTGAGGAAGGCCCACTTCCTCATAAATGGCCAACCTCTCATCATTCTTCATGTAGCAGAAGGGGCAAGGGACCTCTCTGGGGCCTCTTTTAGAAAGGTGCTAATGCCATTCACGAGGACTTTTGACCTAATGGCCTCCGAAGGCCCCACCTTCAAAAACCATCACACTGAGGATTAGGTTTCAACATAAGATGTGGTGGAGGGGCACAAAAAGAGTCTATGGCAGTTGCTATGAGTGATTACAAGGGAGGGGGACAGTTCATAGAATCCTGAGAGGATAGAGCAGAAGAGAGGCAGCTAGCAGTGGACAGCACCTTTGGGTTATGTCTTGATGAATGAATGATTTATTGATTTGTTTGTTTGCTGTTAAATTGCCCAGGCTGGGCTGAACCTTGCGGTTCTCCTGCCTCAGCTTTCCGGAGTGCTAAAACTATGGGCATGTACTATTGCTACTATATCCAGCTGTTGACATGGTTTTAGATGCAATTTCCCAGGTAAATCTCATTGGTCCACCCCTTGGCTGGGGGCGGTTAGGGCCCTTACTAGTGGATTCTAAAATTATCTGTTTCCCCTCCCCTGGAGGGCTGAAACTGTATGTCCAATTCATCTAGTCTCCTCAATGCCTGGCCCAGGGCCTGGCACACTATCTTTCATAAAAGTTTTGTAACCTGTTTGCTAACAGGTAAGAAATTACAAGTCCTTGTCTTCTACAAGGGTAAATGGGACTCTATGAATCTAAATAATGATGCATTAATAAAACTATTACTTTTACTGGCAGAAACTGGAAGTGGGGGGAACCTAAAATATTATGGGTTATGTGAAAATCTGTAAAAGACTTCACATAAATGTAAATTGTGAGCACTTCTGATCTTATACAGATTCAATGTCTGCTGAGGGCCAAGAACCTGACTTGGAAGAGTAACTGGCACAGAGTAACTGCTCAATAAGTATTTGCTGAATGAATGAATAAATGAGTGAATAGATGAATGGATGGATGGATGGAATTGGTTATACCAATAACCAATCACGATGGCTTCTAGACTAAAGGACCTATCCGTGCCCAGGAGCGTCCACTGTGAGCTGGGCTGCAAGGAGCTAGTCTTATTCCTGTTGGCAGATCATCTCAGAGTAGAGCTCAGGACACCCAGGCGTCTGGCACACAGATCTTTATCTTCATTTTTTTTAAAAATCTTCATTATTAATCTGCTTTGCTGCAGGACAAAAGCAAGGACACTAATGTTGACATGATTCAAAGACAACTCCTACAGCGTCTGTGCTTCATTTCATTCAGTGATTAGAAAGGCAGCAGGCTCAAGGTTCCAGGCAGATGAGGACAACTAACTGGTTTCAGCAAATATCTTGGCTATACGGGATACGCTCATGCACGGACATACTTCACAAATTCCTTTCAGAGTGAACACCAGATGAACTGGTCTCAGATGCAGCGCCAGGCAGCCCTAGGCAAGGTGGAAAAGGGAGCCAGGGTGGAAGTCAGGGGTCTCTTCATCTTTTCTGAGGAAAAATGTTTACCTCCCCACCCTCCAGAGAAGAACACACATTCACCCCCTTGGCCAAGTTTCAGAACTAAATGTGCCTAATGCTGCACTTAAGGGATCCCACCAGCGAGGTGAAATTCAGCACTGAAAATTCACTCCATGAGAACGGTGAAAAAAATCAATCAGTGTGTTCTGGGGATACTTGGTTATGGGGTGATCTGTATATAAACAGGAAAATTGCTATTTTTCAAAATGGTGGTATAGGTTGAAGTGTGCCCCACCACTACCCCGTGTTCACATGTCAAAGTGCTAACCCCTGAGACCTCAGAAAGTAACTATTCTTAGAAAGAAGGTCTTTAGAGGTACTCAAGCTAAAATGAGGTGCACCCAAGTTCAGTATGGCTGGTGTTCTTATACAAAAGATATATTTGGACTCACAGAGGGAAGACAATACAAAGAGACATAGGGAGATGATCACCACCAGCAGAGGCAGGCCTAGAACTGACCCTTCGCTCACAGTACTCAGAAAGAACCAACTCTCCCAACAATACCTCGATCATAGATTTTTTTTTTTTTTTTGTGGTGCCGGGGATCGAACTCAGGCCCTTGTGCTTGCAAGGCAAGCACTCTAATCACTGAGCTAAATCCCCAGCCCTCGATCACAGATTTTTAGTCTCCAAAACTGTGAGACAATAAATGTTAGTTATTGACACCTCCCAGTTGTGGCACTTGGTGACAACTGCTCTAGGAGACTAATACATCAGGAAATGTGTATGTCATGGTGTCATTAACACAAGACTCCTGCCTCCTCCCCCTCCACTGCCATCCAATTTCCTAACAATGGACAATGATGGGCACCACCACATCCCCAAGTATCTCTTTCAGTGTCAGTACGTCACAAAAGGCTGCCACTTCTCCAGAGAACTTCGTCCTGTTGCCTTTGGCAACCTTCCCTCACCTCCACTTCCCTTCCATCCTGGGCTTTTACTGAAAATGTAGAGAATTTAACATTTCTTTCCCTCTTGCCAGTGCCTCCAAATCCCCAGCCCTACTCCTCCCTACAGCAAACATTCTGTCTCCCTCGAAGAATATACTTGGCTAGTGATTCCTTTTGGCAAAACTAGATTATTCTTTTTCTCAATTCCCTCTGAACCATAAATTCATGCCTTTCGGCTTGGGCCTCCCACAGCCCATTCCACAGCAGATTTATTGCCCACTCCATCTTCCTTTTGCACTACTTAATCTGCTGTATTTTAATTGGGTAATAAAACTCTGTGTGCCACCCAGAAAAATTCCAGAGCAAGCAATCATCAGGGACATTCTCTCAGCAGCCAATTTCTAATTATTTATTCAGGCCGAAAGCCTAATTCCACCCCTGAGTGCAGTGGTTCTAAACTGCTGCACTCCCGATTTGTGAAACTGGAGGCTGGGCGGGGTGGGGACTGGGTGACCAACAACTGGGGTCCCCTGCAAACACATCTCTGGCAGGAAACTGTCCCTGAGCAGGATGGCGTGAGTGCAGGGGAGAGACTACTCTGCTGTGGTCTCTGGCAATGAAGGGATCACCCTGGGGCTCTGCTTTGTTAAATCCTGTATTGCTCAGAAATGAGCCCGCCACAAAAATAGGACAGTGTCCTCCCCCAGGTCGTGGGTAAGAGAAAAAAGAAACTAGTCAGTTCATACTACCAGGCAGCTGGATGGCATCTGGAAGCCTGTTGGCACAGGCTAAATTACATATAAACAAGCATTTTGCTACAAACTTAATTTATAAAAATCTTAGACTAGAACATGTAAGATTTTTTTTTAATATTCTTTGTGTCCATCCACAGATTAGGACTTTCTAACCATCAAAACTCTTAACTCAAAAAAATTAAATCTCCCAAACTTAAAGACCCAATCCAAAAATGGGCAACTGAAATGAATAAACATTTCTCAGACGAAGAAATAAAAATGGCAAATAAATATATGAAGAAATGCTCAACATCACTAGTCATTCGAGAGATGCAAATCAAAACAACGTTAAGATTCCACCTCACTCCAGAAAGAACCGTGTATAT
>PVJO010009871.1:0-67148 GCA_004026905.1 Hystrix cristata
GTTCTCAGTAAAAAAAAAAAAAAAAGATAAATAAATGCAAAAACAAACACCTTGGAGATAATCCTACTTAATTACCATCTTACACTCAAATCATTGCCTCAGTCCTCAGTTCTGCTGTGGGGTCTTTGAACACTAGAGATAGCAGGATGTTGCTACAGTTTTTTGAAATATTAATGAGAAAGGTACAAAGCAGATAGTAGACAGTTTTAAAAAAGAAGTTGGAAAATCACTGTCATTATTGTTATTAACAGTAGCTGACATTTATTTATATTTTTAGCTTATTTACCAAGAACATGTATATGTAATGATCACATTCATCATAATTAATTTGTACCTGTACATGATATATCTTGGTTTTCCCCATCTTCTTCACCCTCCCTTGGTATAATTTCTTCTTATAGAATTCCCATTACAACTCTATGAGGTAGAGTTTATTATCATCAGTAATTTTTAGGCGAAAAAACTGAGGCTTAGAGAAATCAAGATTAAGTGGCTTAAAATGTGCAAATTACTTGGAAAGGTGTCTGACACAAGTCCTAAGTAGATTTTCAATATCACTCTCATCTTTGTTATAATTATTAAATAACTTGCACATGGTCACAGCTCAAATGTGACGGAGCAGAGACTTTTAACTCAGATCTCTCTGACCCAGAACAGAAAACTTTGATCCCAAATGCCTAATATTAATAGAGACAATATTTAGTCTCTATTGTTTATTCTCATTGTCTCTATCTTTGTGTGTTTAAAAATAATGAGTATGTTTCACACGTCACCTGACTTTTCAGTAAATAATAAAGGAGTCTACATTTTTAGATGTTTGAAACTCTGCTGTTCAACTATTAGAATTTTATTTCTTCTTTCAGTTTCCCCACACCTTATCAACCTCTGTGTCACCATATTAAAGTATTTCAGGAATCCATCATTCATACTTCTCCTGAAATTAAGATATTTAATATGAAAGTAGATTAGCCAGGTGATGATACTATCACAGAATTTGATTTTCAGAATAGTCTAAAATAAGAAGCAATGTCATGATTTGTGAGTACAGAAAGCTAGTAGAAAAACAGCATGATACCTGGGCATCCAGTATTTTTATTTGCTAAACCCAGTGGCCCTGCTTTTATGGCATCTTCTAACAGGAAACAGAGACTGCTCCAAAAGCACCAATAAATGGTAGGTGAATCGAGCTGAAATTTTAAAATTCCAAGTGTCTCCATTTATGGAAATAAAACTATTAAAGGTAATATTCTACTAAAAAGAATAAGCAACAGAACAACTCAATAATTACATGATCCTAAAGCAGAAAGAGGTGGGGCCTACCTGCTTTCTGCCTCAGCTCCCAGAGGAGGAAAATACCATCAAGAGAGACAGTGTGATTGTTCCAAGACCTTATGATTGACCACTGACAAAGGCGAATCTGGGACCAGAACCAGGCCACTCTAACTAGCGGTCCACTGCTCCTTCCACACCAGCCCTAAAGAGATTTCTGACAAAAACAAACTGTTTCTGGTCTAGAGAAGTCCAGCTTCCTTCATCCACCAGCTGCCTAAGCTTTGTAACCACCCAACAGGCACCAAGCTATCACTCACATCCTCTAAAGAAACCCAAGGAAGAGCTTCTCCCTTTTTTTAAGCTAATAAAGATGATTCTTTGAGATGTAGGGAACAAAACAATAAGTCAAAAATGGATATAATTGATCAAAAATATTTCAGGCCCTTTGCATGCAACAGCCTTTCATTTGTAGACATATCAGATTATACCAAAGATCTCTCTTTTTACATTTTTTTAAAAAGGATGGCAGCTTCAGTTCAATAGTGTTAGTGAGACAATCCCTTAAGCTGTGTCAAAATGCCAGTTATCCTGGATGCCACCCAGATTTGAATAATTTAGCAAGAGACAAAACACAGGCAGAAAGAAGGAACAGTCCTTTGAGTAGCACTGCTTTTGAGGAGGCAGCGGCCCAGAGCTTCCTTCTCCCCACGCATCCTCCTCTCTCTATCAGCCGTGACAAGTGCCAATCAAGCCTTCCCTGGTGCAGGGCAGGGGAGGGAGGGGAAGGGAAAGACACATGAAACATTCTGGAACAATTGCTCCAGGACGATTCCCTATCAGTGTGTGGTCTGCGGAAAAGAAGTCTTTTCCTTTTTTACTTCTAATCTCTAACCGACTATTTACCTCTTTTTATAAACTTGAATCTCTCTGTTGCTCCAAAGGCTCCAAAACAAATCGCCAGTCAGTCGGGGATTAAGCTGCTTTGTCACCAATGATGAGGAGGTTTGCTTGTAGTTTTAACATCTTCAGCAATAGCCAAATGCCAAACAACTCAGGAAATAGTTGTCTTATTTTGGCTAAAGCTGTATGAATGTTTGAAATGAGTTGGGAGAAAGCTATCACATGGAGAAGATTACAGGGCATCACACAGAGATAGAGTCTAACACGAACAAGGAGAACTCTACCGATATTTATAGTTTGTTTTTTATGCCATCTCGTCAAAAAGTGTTATATCCCAGCTAACTCACTTTCCCCAAGAAAAACCTGGAAAATGTCTATTGTAAGTCCCAAACTCCAGGAAAGGTTTGCTCTAAACAGATTAGAGATTTGGAAACTGAAAATCCTCAGAGCATTCAGTGATTGGTGACCTACTGTGTGTCGGTTCCCAGTTATCAAGAGTCTTCTATTACATTCATTCATATACCAATTGCAGCACTAAATCCTAAAAAGTAAAGGACTATAATTACCTAGGACTCTTCTCTGTTGCTTTTGAAACCCCTCAGGGCAGGGCAGGCCACGCCTTCATCCTCTACCTTCCCCTTCACTTCCCACAGATCATCCAGGGCAGCTGATCAAGAGCATCTCCTCCTACTAAGCATCTTGACTTAGAGGAAGGTATTGGACTGGAATTGGGGGCTGTGGCTTCATCTGTACCTCATTTTATGGCCATGAACAAACCCATTACTGAGTAGATCTTCGACTTTCTGATTTATCACATGGGGGAAACGCTTGCTATTGCCCTTTCTGGTGCCAAATATCCATGCCTCCTTGATCTCAGGTCAAGGAGACTGAGCAGCAAGGCTTGGGGCCCCTGACCTGATTTTCAGCTCCTTGAAGTTGGGGTTGAATCTCCAGGATCAAAACAGTTTTCCTGCGGTAAAGATCTGTGTGCTTGATGGGAATTCAGACCGACAGTCTGAGAAGTGAAGAAGAAATCACACCCAAGTAGACGTAGACGGGACCTCGGCACAAAAGATCTGGAGATGACCTACAGCGGGCCCAAGAGTTTAATGGCTGCTTCAGAGGCAGTCAACACCCTCGATAATACGCACACGCAGCTGCGACTAGTGTGTGAGGTTTGCAAATGGGGTGCATGACGTCCTCGGGGGTTTCCGTGAAAACAGGTCTTGAAATACCAGCTGTGCAAGTGAAAATTTATGTATCTCTTATATGGCGAGTACATTTTGTGTACAAGGACGATTTTGACCATCTCTGTGTGGATTACTCCCTCTCCCCTAGACGTCGCATCTCAAATCACTAATGCAACATTGAGCTTCCTCCGGGTAAGGTACAGGCAGGGTGCTAGCTCAGCCCCAAATTTGTTTCTCTACTTCTCACTCAGGAATCTTGCTTCACCATTTCTCTTAACTCGGTTACCTCCAAGCTCTCCCTTCTGTTGGTTTCTTCTGCTCAGCCTACCTGTGTGTCAACTCCCCTTCTTTCATTCATATTGATTGCACACCTACTCTTCACAATCTATAAAAATGACTAACCCTCACCTTCAACACCACACCTTTGTCACTTGAAGCAAGTATCTTCTGTTCCGTTCCATCAGAGTTAGTTGACAAAAACATCTTGGACGTCCCTCTCCTAATTGTAATTTCTCCACACCTGCCTATCTTCTTGCCTCTCACTTTGGAATCACATTTCCAGTCTTTCTCTGTCAGTTAGGATGGTTTCAGCAAGCCTCTCAATAGAGAAATGAGTTACCCCCATAACAGGAAGTCCAGGGATAACAAGGACCCCGGGCAGAGCTTGATCAAGGATCTTGCTGCTTTTCTGAGATCCTCTGAGGGGCTTAAAAGCATCACAGTGGGCTTCAGCGAGGCACGGGGCTCAGAGCCCGGTCAGCCCGTCGACTGCCCAGAGTCTGCGGCCAGGGTGCCCCAAGGAGCCGAGTGGCCATGGCCTACCACAGCTTCCTGGTGGCACCCATCAGCTGCCATGCCTAGGACAAGGACTGCGCAGATTGCCATCTGCCCCAACAACCACAAGGTGCACATCTACGAGAAGAGTGGACCAAGTGGACCAAGGTGCATGAGCTCAAGGAGCACAATGGGCAGATGACAGGCATAGACTGGGCCCCTGAGAGTAACTGCAGTGACCTGTGGCACAGACCACAACGCCTATGTGTGGACACTAAAGGGCAGCATGTGGAAGCCCACACTTGTCCTCCTGCGGATCAACCACACCGCCCGCTGTGTGCGCTGGGATCCCAGTGAGAACAAGTTCACTGTGGACAGTGGCTCCCGTGTCATCTCCATCTGCTGTTTCGAGCAGGAGAATGACTGATGGGTGTGTAAGCACATCAAGAAGCCCAGCTGCTCCCGTGCTCGGCCTAGACTGGCATCCCAACAACATGCCCCTGGCCGCTGGCTCCTGCGACTTCAAGTGCAGGATTTTCTTGGCCTACATCAAGGAGGTGGAGGAGCAGCCAGCCCCCACCCCCTGGGGCTCCAGGATGCCCTTCAGGGAGCTGATGTTCGAGTCCAGCAGCAGCTGCGGCTGGGTGCCTGGCGTCTGTCACTCAGCCAGCAGCAGCCACGTGGCCTGGGTCAGCCACGACAGTACCATGTGCCTTGCCGATGCCAACAAGAAGATGGCCGTTGCAACCCTGGCCTCTGAAACTCGGCCACTGCTGGCCGTCACCTTAACCAGTGAAAACAGCCTCATGGCAGCGCGTCATGACTGCTTCCCTGTGCTGTTTGCCTACCACGGCGCCACCAGGAAGCTGAGCTTTGGCGGGCGGCTGGATGTGCCCAAGCAGAGCTCTCAGCGAGGCCTCACAGCCCGGGAGCGCTTCCAGAGCCTCGACAAGAAGGCCAGCTCAGAGGCCGGCGCGGCTGCAGGCACCGGCCTGGACTCCCTGCACAGGAACAGTGTCAGCCAGATCTCGGTGCTCAGTGGGGGCAAGGCCAAGCGCTCACGGTTCTGCACTACAGGCATGGACGGCGGCATGAGCATCGAGTCAGCCTTGGAGGACCTCAAGATTAAGTGATCCGTGAGGAGCACTGCCCTCATCCCAGCTGCTGGGGCAGGAGGCAACGAGGGGCTGCTTTGCTGAATGCGTCTAGGGTACAGTCTGGGTCCCCACAGGGCTGCTCCCTCAGAAGGGGAGGGGGTGAGTGGGAAGCTTTTCTTACTTATTCAGGAAACATGTGCCTTTTTCTTAAAGAAATGCTTTCGTTTATTGTTATTAAAAAAATGCCCAAAAGCACAATGCTGGTCATGAACTGCTTCAGAACGTGGAGATAATAAAAATGCAATTTTGGACATGCAAAACAATGGAAAAAAAAAAGCACCTTGGCGACAGTAGGTGTATTTGCAAGCATGAGGACAGAGATCCTGAATAGACTCAAGAAACAATAAGCAGAGATCTTTAATTATATGCATAACATTTTGTTCCCTTAAGTCGGGCTCCCTTAAGCACATCTGTGGAGTTTTTGCCCTTCCCTTCTCATGTATCTTTTATCTCCAGACTCCCGGAGGGAATTACTGTACCGAAATGTGTCGGGGTTCAAATGTTATGCACCTGGAAAAATTCCATATATCATTTATGACTTTTATTCTTCCAGCACTTGACTCTTTTCTCTTAACACTGTGTTTTGAGACTTACACTTGCTAATGCATGTATCTACAGTTCATTTTTGGCGCTAAACAGTATTTTCATCACACACCTATCCTAACACTGAACTTCACAGTGAACGTCGAGGACCCCACAGCTGCGAAGTGGGGAGTCTGGGCGATGTCTATGAAGCCTGCCGGAGCCCATGAACAGGTTTACAAACTGGCAAACCGAAGTCTGACTCTGCAAAAGGTGTCTTAGTGTTCTGTGTCACTCAGCAAATGACCACACACCAGGCAACGCGGTTAGGACCTCACGGGTCTCGTGGCTCAGGAGCTGGGGCACAGCTCAGCTGGGTTCTCGGCTCATGCTCCCTCGTGGCTGACAAGCTCACTAGCCCAGGCCAAGACCTCAGCTGACAACCCAATAAACAGTCCTCCAAACTCTCTCAGGCTGCTGGAGAATTCACTTCTTTGGGTCCGAAGGGTTCAGAAGAGGCTGGTTCTCCAAAGGCAGTGACAGAGAAAGAGAAGGAGCTACACTTGAGCAAGTCGAGGACCAAGCAGGAGTCTTATTTAATGAGACATAGTCGTGGGCATGACAGCCTCCACTGTCTTTGCTGCCTTCTGTTGCTTAGAGGGGCATCCTGGGACCCTGAAGGTAAAGGAAATCACGCTTGGAGGACGGCATTCCAGCAGGGCATGAATAGGAGGAGGCAAGGATCACGGGGACTATCGTAACATCCGTACACAGCAGAGCACGTATTCCACAAGTCATTTGTCTGACCTCTACAGCCACTTGAGGATAACGGCCTCTTCTTCACTTCTGCCATCTTTTTATAGCCAAACTGGAAATCAGAACCAAACAAGATACTTAGAAATAGAATTTCCTAATGTAACCTGGAGAAGTGGTATGGATAAGGCCAAAATGACACCACAGTACTTTTCGACATATTGATCTTGTATGTCATTTGTTGGAATTGTATCTAGGCATTTTAAATTTTATGTTAGTTTCTCTATATAGAAATGTAAACTTCAATTACTGAATACTGTTCTTTGATCCAGTCATCTATATAAAGTCTCATAACTTTATGTAGATTCTTTTGAACATTACTTAGGTAATATCATCTAGGAATGACTTTTGTTTCTTCCTTTCCCATTTATATACTTTTCTATCCCTTTATTTATTGCTCCGCTGATAATCTCTGGTACAAGATCGTTTGAAATTGGTGAAAGTGGCTATCTTTGTCTTATTTCACAGGTCAGAGAGAATGTTTTTAATTTCTCAGTAAATGCTTATTAGATATCCTTTATCCGGAGAAAAATCATTTCTGCTCTTTCCAGTTTGCCATGGATTGTGTTTCATAAATGTGCTTTAACTTTATTAAATTATTTTTCTGTATCTGTTTGTATGATGGATCATAATACTAGCTTTTCTAATGTTGACCCAAACATCGTTTCCTGGATGAGCTCAAATTATCCAATTCTCATGTGAACTTGCTTTGCTAATAATTTTAGAAGATTTTTTCATCTACATTCATAAGTGAGTTATCTCAGTTTCTCTTTCCCATAGTTTTCTTTTCTGTTGTCATCAAGTTTGTATGTGTTCATAAAATGAGGTAGGACTGTCAAACATGCTTTCTAGCTTTTATTTTTTGGCTTTGGTGAAGTTTAAGATTGAAATTTTCTATTTCTTGCATGCTTTCTAGTGCCTATAAGAATCATATGGGCTTGGTGTTTTCTTTGAGGGAACATTTTAAGCTAGACTTAATTTCTCTCTAATTATTAGAAGACCACTTTGATGTTATATTTAATTTTGAGTCTGTTTCAGTTATTTGCACTTTTCTATGAATTTGTTTTCACTTGTTTGGTGGGACTTATTATCTTCTTCATCTCTGTTGCATTTACAGTTATCCATTCCTGACATTACTGAAGTTTTCCTTTTCTAATTTTTTCCTTTGATACCACCAGGGACGTGAAAGTTGGTCTTTTAAAAGGAATAACTTTTAGCTTTGTGGATTCTTTATGTTTATTCGAGATTTCATTTATGTTTGCTTTTATATTAAATATGCTTTATTTTTATTTCTTCAAACTTGCATTAGCTTTCTCATAGCTCAGACCAAAGACCTAATATACACAACCTAAAGGCAGAGAGGTCTGTTCTTACAGCTCATGGTCTCAAAGGTTTCAGCACACAGTCAGCTGGCTCCGGGGCACAGACGGCGCGCTGGAAGGGCACAGTGAAGTGAAACATTCACTCCGTGATAGTCAGGAAGCAGAGCAGGAGAGGAGCAGCCCGGGACAGAATATGCCCTCGTAGGTCATGGTTGCAGTGACCACCTCCAAGCAGTCCCCAGCTCCTAACAGCACATCCGCCTGTGAAGTCATCAGTGGGTAATCCACTGAGGAGTACAGCCTCACCATGATCCAGTCACTTTGCAGAAGCCTCTAGTCACGCGAGACTTCGGGGGGCCATTCTAGCTCTAACCATGACGGTATCTCCGTAGCTTTTCCTATTCCAGAAATGTATATAGTTGGAATCATACAGCAGGTTTTGATGCATCCTCTGTGATATGTGATGTGGCCCATCTGCATAACCGTTTTTCATGTGCTTAGACAGTGTCCCATAGATGCCTCTTAGGATATTCTTGTTAACTTCTTTCTTCTAGTCTTCTACATCTTATTATTTTTGTGTCATGACTGTTCTAGAGAGATTTGTTGTAGTAACATTTGTGGATTGCGGCTTCTGAAGAAGCAAGCGGACTGAGGAAAAAGTTCTTTTTGTGATAGTGGTGTTCTATGAAAAGATTTGCATGCGTAAACAAAGCCAAATTCACATTCACCTGCCTGAGTCACCTGCCTCAGTGTCCTGGGAGGGGGGCCACAGGTTGCAGGCTTCATACACCTTACATTTAATTTAATTTCTTGGACCATTTTCCAAATGTTGCCAACACACTGGGGCACTAAACTTGCTCTCTTTTCTTGCCCTGCCTAGCCTTGTCCCTGCTGGTCCCTACTTTCAGAACATCCTTCGCACACCACAGACCCATGTCAAAAGCCTCCAGGTCCCTCCCCAGTCCACTCAGACTTCTCCTCCTTGGAACATTTAAAGCACTTAGATTTTCTCAGGAGTTATTCTGTTATGGCCATGATATTTTTCATCAATGCATATTTTCTCTCCTACTGAATCATTAAGGGCCTTGAAGCCAGGAACTTAATTTTGATTATTTTGCAGTCTCACCATTAGGTAGGAAGGACTGAATATATTACACAAAAATAATTTGTGAATTTTCATGTTCAAGTGCAGAAACTTTCATGACTGTAACTTCACTAATTAAAAATAACTTGAAAAGTGTCTATCTGTGTGAACATCATAAATGTTGTGGATACAGCAAACTAATTATAGAATATGAATAGATTTCCATAAATACTACTGACATTTTTATACCAATTGTTATGTAATCGAAGACCCAGATGTTCCAGAGTTGTTGTACTAAAACAACGAATCAATTCGGCAATTCAGTTCACACTCATGACAGTCTTTGTGACAAGTTAAATTACATTTCCTATTTAGCTGGGTTTGTCCCCATTTTGTCAAATATAGTAACTGGCTAAAAGTAGAAACACCAAGAGAAACTCAATGTATGGATCAAGAAAAGAATAAGCTACTGATCATTTAAAAGCTTCATTCAAATTTGAAATTTTCTTGTTCCACAGCCTCCCCCATTTTAGAAGATCTTTCTGAATTGAATGCTGACCAGAATTCCACCTCCATCTTATTTTAGAAGATCTTTCTGAATTAAATTTGAGCAGCCTTGCATACCTGGCATAAATCCTACTTGGTCTTGGTGTATAATTGTATTTGTATATTATTGCTGTACTAATTTTTAAAGTTGTTTCCGTATCTTTTAGGATTTATCCTGTGGTCCATGCACACGCACAGTGTAACATTTCTGGATTTCAATTTCCTTCTCCGTAAGTGGCTTTAATAACAGTACTTGTGAGCTCTAAGAAAGTTTGTATATGAACAAACTCTCTGAGCAACACCTTTCATGTTACTATAATGTTAATATTGTACTTGGAGATTGACTATAATTACTTCTCATTTACATCATGAACCTATGCATTTTTCAAATAAAGCAATAAAGAAATTTGCATTTAAAACATATACACGCACTAACTTTGGAATAACTTAGCTTAAAATTCCTACTAATTCTGCTGATGCCTTATGTTGATGAACTAGTTCAGAAATGTTCCTGGGGGTCCTGGAAGATTTTCTGCCAGCATCTACCTCCTATACCAATTGTTGAAATGCTCTGATATTATACTGTAGGAACTCCTATATTTCCCAAACATTTTATTTTTTTTCTCTTTATCTTATGAACAAATGTGTTTGATTTAAATATTCTAACTAACTGCCACTCTTCAGACTCTTAGTCATCCACTGAGTGTAATGTGAATCTAGGATGCCTTCTAAATCCACATCAGCTATGATCTTGCATGGTAAATGTTATTTTAGTTCTGAGATTCTAAACGTACATTGAGTAATAATTCCTGGGTCAGATTTTGCCAGGTGAATAAACTCTTTCCAGAGTAACTGGAAATCTTACTCCCCCAGAAGCTTGAAAAATTGAACACACCTTTAAATACACTTACCTTGCAGGCAGTGAGCTGTTGGCTTTCTCCCTTGGATCTGCTCGGTTTTATCACCTGAAAGTGTCTTCTTTAATAAGGGCTGAAATGTAGGTTTGCACTCAGAAGGTATTTGTGATTATCTCAGTTCACTAAGCTGCAAACCTGATTATTCTCCCAATTAAAACAGCAGTGGGTGCCTATTTCTCAGCAAGACACATGGAGGGTCTTGAATGACCAAGATTTCATTTCTTTTTCAGAATATTTTATACGATTCAGTAATCAGTAAAATTGGTTCCTCTACAATGGACCTCCTCTGTCATTAGTGCGAATTAGCAAAGTTCTATTGCTTCAAGAAAGAAAAAAGTAAAGTGGTTTATTACTGTGAATGAATATGCTTTATAATTTCTTCCTTTCTTTCTTTTTTTGTGAAGACTTCTTTTAATTTTAAGGAGACCTTTCATGCTTTTGTGCTGTGAATTGAATCACCATTTCATGAGGTTTATCCTGGTTGAGGAAGGAAGAAAATCAATCTTTCATTAAATCTGTAATACCAAAAATCACACTTACAAAGGAGACTGTAGATCTGGAGGACCCACAGGGTGACCTAGGTAGGGCGTCCAAGGAAGCCATGTGTCCTACCCTACAAAAGGTACACTACCATGTCTTCAAGGAAGCACCGTCCATTATTTTAAGGGTTCTAAACCACTGCACAGGTGTCAGTATTCCCTAAATAGCTTGTTTGCATGTGGATTTGGCCATATTTGAAGTTCCATCTCGTGTGCTGTGAAATGTAGTACATACAACCCGGCCGAGAGAAAGAACACCGCTCTGAGGTCGTCATTACAAACTGCCGTGACAACGGTATTCCTCCTTTTTCCTGATGAGCTGAAAGTTCAGATGTCAAGTACTCCACTGCGGTGTGTGTGAAGGTCCATCTGTAGGTTGGAGATGGTGATGGAGAGGAGATGACAGTGTTGGGACACTAACAGAAGCCCGGGACTTGTCTTTTACCCACTGTGCTTCTTGGGGAAGTTTACTACCTGAACTTTGGCTCCCTGACTGCAAGACAGACATAATATAAAATTCCCGAGAGTCACTGTGAGGATTCCTGATCTTGCATGTGCTCATCACACAGCAGGAGTACCTGTTAGCTTTTACTCCACAGCAAATCAACGCAAGTGCTGTGGCATGGAATAAAAATTATTTAGTTCATTTATAATTCTGAAATTTGGCAGTGAAGACTGAGTTCAGCCTGGCAGTTCTGGTCTTGGCTGGACTCCTCCAGACATCTTCCAAGAGTTCTTCTTTGGCTATTCCTGGGGTGTCTCGGCTGTCCTCCGGGTGCTGACTGATTCTCCGGGCACTGCCTGATTCTCCAGGCTAGTGCAAGCTTGTTCCTTTGGGGGTGCCCAAGGTCCAAGAGAGCGCATGTGGGGAAGGCCTCGTGAGGGTTGGCCTCATCATAACCGGCACAACCTGCTTCTGCCATGTTCTGTTCACGATTGCCAATGCAATTCACAAGGAAAGCCTGGATTCAAGTAGAACAGAAAAGGATTCTACTGCCTGAAGAAAAGATACGCAAAGTCACATGGCCAAGTACGTAGATGGAGGGAAGTTATTCTGGGGCGATCGATGCAGTCACTGAACTGCAGTAGGCCCGTGATGGGTTGTGGCTCTGGCTGCAGAAAGACGGATGTCCTTGCTCAAGCAGAGAAGTGAGGGATGTCGGCCCAATACGGGCACTGCTGGCTTTGCAAATAAAATTCTGATGAAACACAACTGCACCTATTTGTTTACAGGTTGTCTGTGGCCCTTTCCCACCACAAAAGTGCAGTTGAGTAGTTGCAACACAGATAAAATGACCTGCAAAGGCTAGAATATCTGGATCTTTAGAGAAAAAAGGCTTCTCTAGAGCTCTGTTTCTCCAAGGGGTGCCTGTGGCTCAGCAGCTTTGGAGGCACCTGAGCCCCTGGTGGAAAAGCAGACGCTCTGGACTGTGGTATCAGAAGCAGCATTTCAACAAGATTCCTCCAGTACCACGCACTGGAATTAGATCAGTGCTGGACTAGAGAGCAGCCAGATTGCTGGAACGTGGTCTGAGGAAGGTGAGGGACCTGACGATAGAGGTGAACAGGACAGTTCCCAACAGGAAGGCCCAGCAATTGTGCTTATTTGGAACCAACACGGCTGCTATTCTGGTGCCAGGAGCTCTGTCCATCCTTACTTGTTGTCCACAGAGAGATCATGCCATTAGCTGGGCACGGCGGCACAAGCCTTGTAATCTCAGCACTCAGGAGACTGAGGCTGGAAGAATTCCATGAGTTCAAGGCCAGCCTGAGCTACATAGTGAGTTCCAGTCTAGCCAGAACTACGTATTAGACCCTGTCTCAAAAAAACCTAATCATCACCATCATCATCCTCTTGAACCAGGACCCAGAGTGAGTGGAGGCCCCCCGAGGACAGACTGGTGAGAACGAGATGGTGGGATAATGAACTGACAGCAGCACGGTCTGAATCATGGTGATCTGATGCCACTTCTATAAGCTCAGTGGGGTCAAAAAGAGATAAGCAATCCTGACTCAGGGGTCACCTCGTGCTGCAGATGCTGACCGTGGCTGGCAGCTGCAGAGACTTGTAGGCCACCGAGATGGACCGCAGGGCCTGCTTCTGTGAGTGTGGCTGAGTCACTGTGCCGTCTGTCTTCCTGGGCTTCTAGATTTTTCTCAAGTATATTCAGGTGAGAATAAGTGCACCTGAGAGGCTTCCATGAGATACAAATGAGCTCTCTACAAAATCAGGCTAAAAGAAAACCTTCCTTGTGGAGTTCTTCTGAGAATTACCTGAATTAATTCACTAAAAGGTTGAAAGAACTGCCTGAAACATACACATGTGCAAGAAATGTTACCCACTGTTGTGACCACTGTCACCGGCATCACTGTCGTCATTGTCCTCTACATCATCATCGTTAGAAAAATACACAAAGGCCAGCAGGGTCACAGGTAGAGCTGGGGATCAGCTACAGCCCTGTACTCCCTTTTACCTGTTTTTCGTCTCTCACCCATCTCCTCTCTACATCACTCTCAGAATGTCTTTCTGTCTCTGCAAATCAGCTTTTTCCTCCCCCGCCCCACGTGCGTCCTGGTTCCTCATGATTTGGGTTTGCAAATGTCCTCGGCTTGCCCTTCTAGGAGGTGTCCTTCACCTCCAGCCATGCTACTGGCTGGCAGATTCCTTTCATGCTTCTTCCCATGTGAGCATTTACTGTCTCCATTTGTCTCTCCGCCCCACGGCATGGTTGGTTAGCTGTCAAATCTGCAACTGACTCCCCTTGGGTGAGATAGCTATCTCTGGTTCAGCCAGCTATGGGGAAAGAGACATGCATGGCACAGGTATTGAGTCTTGGTTTTACTGGTCCTCTTCTAAACCATACTGGTCTGGGGACAGGGAAGGAGACACTGAGCATGCAGATGGCTACCGTGATCGCTCCACTGTCGGGATGGAGGTAGGAACTACAGACAGAGCTCACCTGAACTTGCAGTTGGAGCTAGCTAGTCCCAGATTGGAAAACTACGAGAAAAAAATCAGAATTAAACAGGAGGCTGTATTACCAGTTAACACAGCTCTGATAACAATACAATCAACCCACTCGTAGTTTTGGAATTTCCACATGTGCTAGAGACCCTTATTGAGATTCTCCATATTCAGTTATCCAATACTACTGAGCATTTGCTATGTAATATGAATAAATATTATTACTATCATTGTTACAACAGTCAACACCTACTCTGTGTTACTATGTGCCAGGACTAAGTCCTCAGCATGATGTTCGCATGTAGATCTCACAACGACTCTGTGAGTCCGGCAAGGAGATCCTCAAATTGCCTCACAGCCTTTGTGGTCCAGACACCAAGCAATCTGAACAGACACCAGCCTGAAACAACTGGTCAGACAAGGGGCTGTGTGGGCTCAACATCAGCGCTCGATGTAGCTTTTATTATCACCATTCATAAGTGGAGGAAAATTAAGACATAAAAGCAAAGAAGATACTTGTAAGCTGGCCACAGTGAGGGATATTTGCAGTCAGCCGTCTGGTTTCACAGTCTGTGCGGCCAACTCACAGTCTTCACGGCTCTGCAGAATCCTGCTTGCTCCTGAAGTAACCAGAGTTGAAGTAACCAGAGTTAAATTAACGCCACACGCGTGAGATACAACAGCAGCAGGACTAGGAATGGGCCTAAGGATCCATTGTTGCCATGTCCCAGGCATGGAAAGAGGAACACTATTCAATTCCTACACTTAGATTGAGTTAAAATTATTAAACCTTTGCAACCTTTCCTTGGTGTCTCCATCCTAAACCACAAACATAATTAGAGTCACATCTTCCTTGGTGTCAAGCATGCTTTTCCTTGCGCTGGAATTGTGTGCATTTCCCTCAAAATAGTGAGCTTTTTTTGACCTTGTTGTCTAAGCCCTTAATACCACATTTAAAATATCAAAGGTGCTCTGCAAGAGTTGATAAGTGGATGAAAGACTGAAGAAGGGCTGATGTGACAAGGTGCTAGGGGCAGAATGCAATGTCTTTACATCCTTCAATCACTGTGGAAAGACAGACAAGCCAACAGTAAAAGAAATACAGATATCAAATAAAATTTCCATTCACTCGCACTTTAGGAAAAATAGCAAGTTTACTGATGAAGAAGATTATAAAAAGCATTTGGTCTCAAAATACAGATGCATAATGGCACTAAAATCTCTAAGAAAGACAGAATTGCTTTGGTTTTATTTATTTTTTTAACTGTATTAGTTTTCTTCTCCCCGAGTTCTCCTTCCCTTGTCCCTCCTTCCCTGTCCCGCCCCATAACAGCACTCGGCACTGAGATGCCACTTCATCTATTTAGATTCCATTTTTGCGGGTTAGTCATTTACCTAATGGAGCTGGCCTCTTGTTCAGAAAGCAAACATATAGAAAAGTACACACGACTGAGCAGATCGAGCAACCACGTCCGGTGGCTGCACCTGCCATTCGGACCACTCTCCACAGGCAATTTGAAAGGTACCTGGCAAATTTCTCTATTTACCTTCTGAAGGTGGAGTAGAAAGAGCACTGTAGCAAGAGTTAGGAAATCTGGGTCACAGCCAGAGCTTTGATCTTAGAGTAATGTGACCACCGGCTGGTCACTTTCCTCTTTGGACTTCATGTTTCTAATCTTTAAAGTAAGAAGTTTACAAAAATCACCTCAAAATGTCTTCTCATCCCTAAAATTCTACATTCATTATTTAATAAATACTCAAGACCCAGTCTGGAGGCCCCCCGTAAGGCGTTGTGCAGGATCTGGAGGTGTAGACAGCCTGCTTTTGCCTAAAATGACAGGACGAGCTGACGCAGATGGAAAGAAACCCTGAGAGAAGGTACGTTAAGCTCATTTGCTTGAAGACCGTTAGCCTACGCATAAACCTCCTTCCAAGAATGATTATCATTATTCCTGCAGAGTTGCTGCCTAACCATTTACTTAAACACTTGCTGAACTCCAAGTAATCCAGAAACTCTTCCAAGGACAACTACAAACGAAAGCCTTTAGCAGAAGGACCATTTTCCCGCGACAGATGCATCTATCTTTCTTCCTTCCCTATCTAGTTCGTGGGGTTCTAGTACCACTCCAAGTTTTAAAGCACGAACCGCAGACTAGCCAAACTCTTACCTTCAATCGGCCGACAAGGGAACTCACTGCGGCGCCACCCACAGGCTTCCTGAGTCCAGCCCTGGAGCCGGCTGTCCGCGGTCGGAAGAGCTAAGGACACTCCAGACTGCATGTGTGCTTGACTTGACTTTCTTTTCTTTCAGATGTGTTATAAAACATTTTTCTAGACTTCTACTCAGTCTTAATTTTAACACAGAAACTCTTTGAATTAATGGCTAAATTGTGTTGTCTACACTGATAAAAGCATGGCAGTATCTTTTTTTAAAGTGTGTGCAGAAGTTTTCATTAAGCTGTGAAATATTATTTTAATGTGTTCCTAGAGTCTCTAAAAATGTTATTTTATGGCCATTTCCAAATTATTTCTTTTTTCTGCTAGAAAAAAAACCTTAAAAGGTTACTGAACCCTAAAGTTCTAGTTTCTGAGAAGTCATTTTATCCCACTAACCATCTGCAGTAGAACAAGCACCAAATGTGTATGTGCAAGATATTATCACCCCAATATTTGGAGTAGAAATAAATGGTAATCAAATTGGGATGGGAGTTAAAATTATTTCTTAAGAAAAGAAAAACAGTATTTTAGTAGCAACTTGGAGAAGAAATAACATACAGGAATCCAAATTTATAGAAAGAATATATTTGTGATAATTCATTTTATAAAACAACTTACAATAAAATTATATGTAATATTAAGTTCTCCTAATACATTGAAAGAAAGTTTACTAACAGAAATTCTACTTAAATTCAGTTTTGGCGGCACCTGCCCATTACGGAAATTGTGGTCTCCAGCATTATTAATCATGACTATTGTTCTTATTCTACTACTTGCCAGTCACAATTAAACCCTCTGAATTTTGTGGGAAATTAGTGAGTATCTATCAGAATGTTATGGACTATCTTAGTGTATTATATATTTAAAATTGAGTAAAATGGGAAAATAAAATGTCAAAAAATAAGCACTTGAGAAATATCCCCGTGCTACACTTGCCCCTGTCTCACAAAAACATTCACAATATTCTTACTGTAATCATTAAAATAATTTCTATCTGATATTCGGGAAATAATGACCTGCTTTATATGATATTCTACCATTTGCAATTTTAAGATCTTCCTGAAAGCTACATTAATATTATAATATCACATTAAATGATTTAGCAAATCCCCCCTTTTTAAATTTTATTTTAATGGTACATTTTAGATGCCCATAGTGGTAACTTTCATTATAGGGGATTTGTACCTGTACATGGAATATCTCGCTGCTGCTTTTTTTCCCGTTCTCCTCCCCTCCCTTCAGCCTCTCCTCCCTCCATATTTATAAGTAGAAAATGCATCTTTTTTTGTTAGCAAAACTCTACTCACAATAACCTTAACAATGTTCTGGTAATTATTCTTGGTCACTAGATTTAATTTTATGAAAATACCTAAGTTTGTTATGCTCTCTCAGTTGTAGAGAACAAAGTAAAGTCCTTTGTGTTTTGTTTAAAAAAAAATGTATCTCACCTGTCGCAGTGCTAGGAAGGCAAGAAAGTAAAGTAATTACGTGTTTACCAGGAAGAAAGAGGTACATCAGAGCAGTGGTTCCCAGGGTTGGAGAGCCACTAGATTCACTCGGGGAGCTTTTAAAACTCCCATCCCACAGGCTACACTGTGTTCCCATCAAATCAGAATCTCCTGAGGTATGACCCAGGTATCAGTATTTGTTAAAGCTCCTAGCACTGATTCTCATAGACAGCTAAGGTTAAGAACTGGGATTATAAAATAGGCAAGAGGAAAAAAGGAAGCTGACCTCTGGCTATCCTGCTGGCTCTCACTTCCATCGAATCAGATCGTGAAAGAAAGCGCCCAGCCACTTGCATTTTTTAGACTTGAAAGTTCTAGTCCATGACATGTAAGCGATATAGTTCCTGGCCTGCCTGAAGGTTGGACTGATGTCAGCCTAAAGGAAGGTTCCTCCAGTGAAGAGCCTACTTCCCCTGAGAAGATGAGAGGTGCCTGCCCCGAGCACCACAGCAGCATGAGGGCCTTGCTGAGGTCCCTGCTCAGTGTGTTCAGTCGCTGTGTACAACGGCTCGGTACAAATGCTTGCACACAGGAGGTGATGGCACCTACTCCGTGTACCCCTGAACTACAAGAGACATCCGCACCGTCAGCCTAAGCGCTTGAAGGCCTGTTCGGACAACTTGCTATTCATCTAAGTGCAACCCCCCCCCCCCCAGCAATGCCCTGCATCCCTTGAGAAAGGAAAATAGAGGTGAAAATTCTCTAAATTAGTGTCAAGGTAGAATTTTGTTGGTGCTATGAACATGTAAAACTATAAATGCAGATAAAATACACTTTCTTTGCTACTTGACACCAAAACTTGAATCTGATTTATTTTTTACTTGGATACAATGTACTTTTCACTTTCTGTTTCCACTTCACTTCTCATCGTCTTCCTTGTCATTAATATTCTCTCCTTTTTCCCTCTAGAAATCTATACAGTGTATCATAGATGCACCATCTTTAATATTCCTGCTAAATAACCAAAGATGATTATAAAATACCTAACCCTCTTCACAATTTTTTATTTTGGTAATTTCAAATACAAATGTATTATCTCATCTCTTAAAGACATATTTAACAGTGAGGAGTAAAAGGAAGAGAGAGAGAGAAAGACAGAATATTACTGTATCGTCCTATTTTCTCCAAGCATCAGGGGAAAATTGACTCAATAAATGTCTAGAATGATTAGAATTGTTTAAGAAGTCACAGAGGACTGATCCTAGGAATGTGTTTCTCCAAACCTGAGCTCCATTTCAACCTTATACAAAGTATCTAGTACTATTACCATGTGATAAAAAGAATTAATTGGAAACAGGCATTGAAAAGCTTGTCTGGTAGAGAAAGAGAACCCAAGTTCAGCAGAGGTTATTTGCTGTACAAGTTTAGACACGATTATTAAGCTTTCTGAGTGCCAGTATTCTCACCTGTTCAGTGGTAACAACTCTTGAGGGGCTTTATTGCTTTACAGAGTCAGAAGGATGCCTGATTAAATTCCACTTGTTTTAAGTACCGACTGAGCAATCATAGGCGAGTTAATTAACCTTTCCGAGGATCGTATTTTTCATGTGAAAGAGTGAAAACAGTCTCTACTGTAGACAGTTGTTTTAAAAATTTAGTAACATAAATACAATGCCTACTTATCTGCTGGGAGCACTCTACATACTTTATAATTGGTACTGATCACATTTCCCATAAAATCAGGAGCTACTGCAGTAGATCAGTAATCACAGGAGCCAAACACTAAAGTCTGAAATTCTGAACTTGTTCCATAAATATTTATTGAGCCTTTCTGCATAGAAACCATGATGGAGAAATAAAAAACAAAGATACACAGCATTGCTTTGCCCCAAAGCAGGTATAATTTAGATGAGATGTGGATCACATATACAAGTCACTACTTGTATACTGTAAACTGCATAATGTGTTAGCTACTGAATGCCTAATACCTCCCCCAAATTGCGTGTTTCAGGAAACTAGAAAAGAAATGTCAAGTTAGAACAATACAGACACAAAGAGAAAAGGGGCCTTCGATCTGGGCCTTGACCACATTGGATGGGCTAAAATGTGAAAGAAGGATGTCCAGGTGGGACAGATGCAAATTAGTCCATAATGTCCACAGAATAATAGATCATTTAATTTGACCACATTTTTGACAAAATATACATGATCAGCAGTAATTAGATAAGTAACCAGTTACTCTGAGTCACTCTAAAGTTACAAGTTTGGTTCTGGCTTATAGGCTTTGTCAAAGAAAACTAATACTTTAAAATTCAAAATATAGAAGCAACCACATATCTTTAAAAAGGTGAAGGAGAAAGATGCCCTGTGGTTGACTGAGTACATTCACTTTCTCAATACCAGATGAAACCGGTTCCTCTATATTCCTTTCAGAGTTCACAAATGGAAATCAGAGTGATGTTTACTGAGGGAAGTTTAACTAGATAAACATTTGCTGTACATTAATGTACCTCTTTAGCAATTAATTCTGCGTTCAGAGGGATGAATTTAAAGGATTTGGAAGGATACCAGAATATATTCAAATCATCTTACGCCATATGACTCTGTACCATATGTGATCAAACTTAATTAAACTGATTTAAAAAAAAAAAGATGTCACTGTTTGCCTACAGTGTGTATATAACCCTCGGAACCTAAACATTCCAAATATTGGAAATGAAGTCATAAAACTAATTCAACCGTGTGAAGATTTAATATCTTTTTAAAGACGTAGACCTGGAGAAAGGGATTATCTGTTCATATGGTCAGTATAACCCAACAGATGGAGGCTTTGAATCTGGGGAAGAGAAAGCAGAGAAGAATGAAATATGGAGCTTAACATGAGCATTTGGACTTCGATTCTAAGAGATTTCTCTCCTACTCGGTGTGAGCTCAGAGGCTGGTATGATAGGTAAAAGAATATATAAAATTCTTCTGGGTGTTAAATTTCTCATCTGTGTTATTTATTCATAGGAGTCCTTGATTTTTATTATACATTGTTAAGTTTGTAAAAATCTAAATTAAATAAGATTATCATATTATATTTTTCTCTATTTGTAATAATTTGTTTTGCTTCCCTTAATATTTTATTTTTATTAAAATTTATCCAAAATTACACAAATTTACAGGCAATTACACAAGCTTACAGACAACAATTACTTGTACCTTTTGCTTATGACAGTGAGCAATGTAAACAACCACTTACATACAGCACCGAGTCACAACTATATAAAATTACTATAGCAGCCAGTGTACGTGTCACTGATTTAAGTTTGGGTCATTAGATTCTTATTTTTAAGATATCATTATTCCTCTGGATTCCCATGCCCCTCCCCCGTTGCCCTCTTCTTGTTCCCTTGAACCCTTTGTCTATCAGCTTATATCTAACACTTTGTCTTTCTGTATCTGTTGTTTACTCTTTTCTTTTGTTGCCATAATACTTTATCTTGACAAAGCTATGCTTTGCAAGAAACTGGCTTTCTGATCTTTAAGAACAAACCCACTATCAAATAAATATTCAATTTAAAAAAAAAGATCATACTTTCTAAGTTGGCCAGCTGAAAGTCTCTTTCCCACTGTAACGAGGACGTTTCTCCAAAAATTAGTGCATATCGTGTTAATATTCAGAATTAATATTTAATCAAGGTGATACAGAAAAAATGTACTTGAAATGTAAGTATCACAGCACAACATAACTCAGGTTTCTTGGACTCATTCTTGCTTAAAAACAGCAAAAACAAAACTTTCATTTGGTCTAGACATTACAAACAATCTGAGCCATGATACAGAAATTAGTATTCTGTGTACTTCGTTATCAAAGAAAATTTTACATGTAATGAGCACATCATTTTTGAAATCAGTATTTCCTCTACAGTTTCACAAAGGAATGATTCACCATTCCATTCAGGGATAAAACATTTTAGGTGCTTTGAGAGTGAAGCAAATAAGTGAAGACGAAGTTCTGAACCTTTTGTTCCCATGAGTATTTGTAGGCCTAGTTGTCTTTATACCCCCCAAATGCCTTATGCTTCTCCTCCTTTTTTTTTGAGATGGGGGTCTCTCTGTGTAGCCCAGGCTGGCCTTGATCCCTTGGCAATCTGCTCGCCTCATTGCCCAGAGTGCTGAGATTATAGGCATGGACACCACACCCAAGTTCTCTTCCTTTCTAATGCATTCTCTCCCCTCTGAGATTCGCCCTAGCAGTCACTTTCTCTATGGGACTCTCCCTAATCGCTGCTAGTTTAGCTGGACCAGTTTTCCTGGCCACTTGGACTGGACTTGACTGAACCAGTTGGGAATGAAAAGTTTGCAATCAAATGAACATGTAGCTATCATTGAAGTCATCAAAATTTAATTGTGAAGAGAAATAACAACTAGCGGTAGTAAATGCTCAACGCAGGCTGGATACACCAGTCAGAACTTTTACACAGATCACCGTTCTGGCCTCCCACCAATCTCGTTGGGTCTGAACAATTATCATCCTTATTTCACAGACAAGGAAAGCGAAGCTTGTGAAACAGTAGTAATTCACCCGGGCCACACAGCAAGGAACAAACAGAGAGAGAGGAAGAGACCTCCACCCTTAATCAGTGCGCGGTCTCCCTTCCTCAGGGAAGAACCAGATCTCTTGTGAGCCTTAAACTCAGAATTTATAGGGATGTGTGAGAGGAAAACGACTTCCTTTCCTCCTTTAAACAATGCACTCATTTCTCTTATCAAATGTTTAGCTATCATACCATGGATTTTCAGCACATCCCACTAACGATCATTTCCATTAATGGAAATTAACATGCCAATTCAAACGTCATGACCCAATATTACAGTAAGTCAATAATAAAGCACTCAGAATAATTTGATTTAAACTCTAACACAGTCCTCAGAGATCGAGAGTAATTTAAAATAATACACCATAATCAATTAATTCATTTATAGTTTCTATGTGAATAAAGAATTTTCCATTTGAAAATCAAGTTATCTTTCTTATTATTTTATTTTATTAGTACATGTTTTCTGTATGTAATGTATACATTCCTGGTGTGGAATATATATATATATATATATATATATATATATATGTAATTTTATGATCTTTTTGAGAAACACAAAACATGAAAATGAGAAGTTTCCAAGCATTGAGAAAGTCCTGGATGAAGTGGATTTTCCATAGCTTCAAGGCAGCCATTTTGGAGCCAAGTGGAAGTGGAGTGGGATCCTTCTGGCCACAGTGCCTCACACAAACCACTCAACCTCTGCCTTTTCATTTCTCCATCTGTAAAAATGGCTACTTGAAAGGATTAAATGTGTATGTGTGTGAAAGTGCTTTTCACTGCATTTGGTAGATGGTTGACTTTTTAAAAACAATTAGTTCCTTTTATGATTGAAACCCAGCTAATATTGTACACCTGGCTCATTTCCTGGGGATACAGAAGTTGAAGATACAATTCAGCCTTAAGCATAGTCGCAGCTAAATGGGGAAGAACAATCAGAAAACCAAGAAATAAAACACAATATAATACATGCTGCCATCAGGGTAGGCACAGAGTGGCAGAGGGGCCAGGCAGGAAGGGGGCCCTGGGGGAAGTTCTCAAGAACACTGGCCTGAGGGGAGTCTTAATGGGTCCAGGATGGGATGTGTAGCTGGGGCCAAGCAGGCGCAGGCCTGGGAACACACCTGGAGATCAGAGGCCCTGATCTTTACTTAGACTTTTTCACTTAAGCCTCACAACTTTGCAAGTGACTAGTAACTATTCCCATTTTTCAAGTAATAAAAAGGCAGGGCTTGGAAAGCAGTTATCAATTTTTGCAAGCATAAATGTAAGAAAATAAGCATGACCATCATGTGCTACCATAATTTGGTGATACAGCCAAAGATGATGACTGCACCAGGCTATTTGGGCCAGAACCTCAACATGAGCAAGGAGGACACTAAACTCAACTATACTCTCAACCTAGAGTGAACAGACTTCCAGACTACCAAAGGTTCTCCTGGGAGTCTCCTGCATGGTAGAAAGTTTGGGAAGATCTCTTTTCACCAGGGGAAGAGTCTGTGCTCACACCAACCCACATCTGTCTTCTCCTGGTCCAGATTAATCCCAGAAGAACCGCAGACCCTCAGAAGAGCGAGCAGCGCTGCCCAGTTTCGGCACAGCCCGTGCTGAACAGGAGAGCAAACTCAAACACACTGGCCTGACAACGCCGAGGGATGCAAATCAGCCTGCTTTATGTTATCATGATGAAAGACTAATGCTACCCATTCTTTAGAAACAAAAGCCAGGGCCAGTACGCAAACCAGGCAACCCTTAGATTTCCGAACCTTCCAGGAAAGAGTTACCGATGTCAACACTGACTCAGGAGGGCTGCCGGCTCTTTGGAGAAAGTCGTGGTACTCTCACAATGGCTTTTGCTCAATTTCTAACATTTATGATATAAAAATATTCCCTATAGGACATCCGTTTCTGCATGGTTAGAATCATGATCTTGGGTGACAGAAATGAAAATTTTCCCACTTTCAAGGAATCAAAGGTTTCTAGATGTATGTGTGCTTAATTCCATAAAGGAATCTGCCTTGCTTGGTTTATTGAAATGTCAGTTAAGACTCTTTAGGCTGAGATAAAAATGCAAAGCACTTCTCAGCTCGTATAACTGAGACAGGGTTGGCTCATTGCAGCACGGGGCCCTGGTCTTCCCGTCTCTGGTTCTCCCTCCCACACTGTCTTCCTTCTTGTGTTGTTGCAAGACAGTTTTAGCCGCCCAAACCTCACTTCTGCGATCCCCACACGCAACAGAGCAGAGCCAGCCCTTCCCAGCAGCAGGGCCGCCGGTTCTGAGAGAGTGTGCGCGCTGCTGCCAGCCGGACAGACAGAGGCTTGAGGCCACTTGCGGGGCTTACGCCCCCGAGGTGGGCTTCAAGAGTTCCTCAAATGATGGAAGGGAGGAGGTACACGCAAGTGAAGCTGCTCTTCAAGGAATGTTGGGACAGAGACTCCTAGTCCCTATTGACACTGATTGATGGCAGCATACTTCAGTAGAAGGCAGGCTTTTAAAAAGCTATCTTTCCTGTTTTCTCAAAGTCCGCTCCTTTTGGTTCTCTAATCTCTTGTTCTCGGAATCTTTTACCAGTCTTTTCCTTTTCTGCCATCCCCTCGAGTGATTCTGTCCTGGGAACTGCTGTTTCACTGTGTGTGCACATACCTATTCACATGTATGTGCACACTGTGAAGAAGTCTGTCCACGCCCACGACTTCAAGCACTCTCCAACCCGTATCTCAAATCGAGACCCTCCATGGGTCTCCCAAAGGCCACACCTTTCTTGAGCCCTTAAGTGGCATTCGCTCCTTTATTCATTGCCTAATATTTACCAAGCACCTGCTGTAAGACCCTTTCCAAGGCGATGAAGCACTTCTTGCCTTGGTCATCCCGGTGTGGAAGGTCAGCATGGAATAAGTGAATGCAAAGGCAATGGATGCCACCAAACAGGATGGCTCAGGTCTCTGGACAAACACCAAACTTCTTCCTGCACATCTCCACCTGCGCCTCCAAATCTTGGGGCGTCGTCTTCTCTCCAAAGTCATCTTCTGTACTTTGTGCTGTTAATGAAGTTGCCGGCCACACAGCTTTCAAATTGCAGTTTTTAGGTCCCCACCTTTCCTTTCCCTCCATATGTCACCAAATCTTGTTTTATTTCCTGGATCCTTCCTGCTGTAATCCTTCTCTCCATGGGAAATGACAGTGACTTCGAGGTTATTTGAATCTGATACTTTTTCACGTGCTGTTCCTAATACCTAGAGTCACTTTCAGGCTTCAGTCTTTCTTTCTCTGTCTTTTTTTTTTTTTTTGGTCTCTGTGACCTTTTGCATATATCGTAACCCCCTTGAATGAATGTAAGAAATTAAACAATTTGATATCGTGAGTCGTAATTTGTTTTATTCCTTAGCCATAAATCAGTGTGTGGAATATGGTGGCCTATCACTACATACAGAGATAATACATTAATGAGAAAATTGTCTTGCATTGTGTGCAACTGAGCCCCTGAGAAAACAGAAGTACTATAATTAAATCCAAACCAAGAGCAGCAACCTGTGCTAGGTGCTTACTATAAGTCACAGTTACCTCAATGAATCCTTAAGACACATTTACGAAGTAGATAACATCATACTGCTTCTACAGATAAGCAAACAGACAGTGAAATAACTTCTCTAAGGCAAGACAGCCGCCAAGGCAAACAAGACCTGTCTGATTTCAAATTCCATGTTCTGAAATATTTTGAGAGCACAATAATCTTCCCAAAGCTCCTCCCTAGAATATAAACTCTTGAAAAAGATGGATGGGTCTTATTAATCTTCACAGTCTTTACAGATACCGCAAGCACAATGCCCAGGTCACCGGTGCCCAGCCGATGTGCTCCTTCAGTCATCCATAATCTTCACTGAGACCTATTTGGGGTTGACAGTGACACAGAGCGCAGGTAGATGCTCTGAAGTAAGCTGAGTTTCACCATTGCCAAGAACACAGAATACTGTCCCTGGGATGCTTTAATAAGGAAGACAAGGATCAATTTTTGTTACTGTACACATAAGACAGTGCACAACTTCTCATTGGGAATTGATAGGGAGGGACACCAATGAACATTGAAAATGAGTTCAATTCAGCACTGCACACGGGAGCTGCAAGTTAGACCTTTGTGATTTTGAATTCAGAGTGCAGTATTGTCCAATTCTAACATCCAGGAGGTTACTTTGAGCATGGACCTGCATCTTGAGTTCATGGGGCACCTAGAAGACTTTACTTTTATGTCCGTGGGATAGAACACAGACTCTGTGTGCCGCGCCTGGCTCTGCCACTTACTGGCTTTGTGATCTAGAATACATAAATGAATTCATGGGGTTTTTTTTTAATATTATGTCATCTGCAAGATGGGTAATGATAGCACCACCCTTATAACATTACGAGCATTAAACGAGCCAGTATATATAAAACCCCCAGAGCAGTGTGGGTGATATAAGCATCTAGCCTGATACTGCAGGCTGCCCCTGTTTCTGCCCTGAACCTTCTCTACCTCCATACAGCAGACCTGACTTCCACCAGATTTGGATATTGCCGTGAAAGGGATTGGAAAGGTACCACCTTTGAGGCTGTCTTCAGGGGACATAATTTCCCCCTCTTCACCCTGGCTAATGACACCACAGCTTAAAAGTGACTTTAGAAAAGCAGGTATTTCCAGAATCAGGAAGGAGATGAACAGAGTGATGCATAGAACTCAGAACTGAAGGAGGCACGCATCATGCATTGCCTGTGCCTGTGGCTTTAAGAGACGCAGCAGGAGAAGGACTTCAGTATTTGAGTCGCTTGCCAGTGTGCAAATTTTATAAGAATTCACTGTGTAGAAAAGTTGTATTCCTCAAAAAATCTGAAAATGAAATCATAGTATAAATACCTGAGGAAACTTGGTTAAGAAACTGAACTTTAATGCATTGGTAGAACCGAGAACCCTTTAGCCAATAGTTCACTACTTATCAGAGACTGGATTTTCCTAGGTTGTGTATGGTTGTATTTTCTTTTTAAAAATCCCCATCATGCATTATACATATAATAATTGTTTCTCAGATAGCAAAAGAGGTAAACTCATGTAAGGAAATCTTTGTGCAAGAGAAATGCAGCCTTCCAGGAAATAAAAAGTCCGAGTCTCGAGAAGGGCTATGGATTTGTCTCCATTTAGTAAACTAGATCCAGAGTCGAAACAATCTTTACAACGTGCACCAGGGCTGCGTGAGCTCAGGGAGATGGACGGTCTTGACAGTGTTTTCTTCCCTTGGTAAGTCTCCTCACAGAGTCAGCTTTTACCCTTTTTAAAAAATTCATTCTCTTTATTGCATTAATTTGGGTTATTTTTAAAATTGCATCATTTCTCCTTAAGTTTACTCTATGGTTCCTTCTTTAACTTCTTGAGTTGAACACGTAGGTTACATACTTTAAATATATATATATAGTTTTAGCTGCATCCCACAAATTTTCTATTTGTGGTTTCCTGGACATGTTCTAAGTATTTTTAACTTTTTTGCATGTCTTTATATTAACTTTGATTATTGTACTGACAAGCTTTCTGTTATCTCACTAATTTTATAACTTATATTTGTCAATGTGTACTAAATAAAAGCAGTATGTTAAAATCTCTCACTTAAATTACATACTTGCGCATTTATCCTTGACATTTATCCAGATTTTGCTCTAGGTAATGTTGAACTTCATCTTTCTGGGGCAATACAAATTCACGGTTATATATTCCTGGTGGATTTTTTTTTTACACGTTTCTGGTGAATTGTTTATCTATTCCATGGTTATACATTCCTGGTGCATTGTCTTTTAGAGAGAGTAGTGATACTCTCAGTTTTTAAACTATTTTTTGTCTTAAAGGCTGCTTAGTCTAAAATCAATATTGTTACACCAGTCATATTTCTATTTATAATAGCATGTTGTATATTTCACATCTCATTCCTTCAAAACTTTCTGTACAAGGATATCTTTGGTGCATCTATTAGAAAGAAGATATGACTGAATTTATTGTAGTTTTTGCTTTTTAAATTCAATTTGGAGGTTCTAGGAGGATGATGGTGACAGTGACTGTTCAGTTTTCATCTTTTTCGGTCCCCACAGAACAGCAGATGGAGAAATTAAATACCAAAACTAAAAATTACATGGACCATGTTCATGACAAATTAGGCAACCAGGTATCCCTAGTGCAGGAAAACAGGGACCCACCAACCGCCACCAGACGAACGTAACATTGACACCTGTGCAGGAGGAAGCAGGAGAGCAAACACTGTCATGGCCGAGGGTGAGCAGAACCCACAAGAGCCAACCGGAACGTAAGGAGAAACCCAGTAGGCCAGCGGGGGAACGTGAGGTGAGACCAGTGATGGATTTTCCCTCTTTAACGCCAGGTGAGTTCAAGGAATGTCAAGTAAGGATTAAAGGGTTTGGAAGAGCTTGACCCTTTGAAATCTCAAAACTGAAATGGGCTTCCTTCTAATACAGGAAGCACTCTAAGCAAAGTAATAGAACCAGCATCAAAACTGAGCGAGTTAAGGAAAACAGAGACAAAAAGAAGATCTGTAAACCAGATCGGCAAGAACTCTCAGGAAGCAAGCGACCATATTTTTAAATTACATGAAAACAACTGGAGAGTGTTTAATGTTGGAAAAGCTTACCTGAATCCTGACTCATTCTGAAAGTTCAGGAAGATTAAGTCCCATAAAAACAAACAGCAGAGAAATATCAACATAAAATCAAAATCCCACCCAAAGCTATCGTAAAAGTGAAATAATAAGGGGAGCAATGACATTTCTAGTGGTAAAGAAAGATGCCAGAACCAACGTAACAGACCACAATGCTTTTTACCATTTCAAAAGGAACTAAAAGGTGCTAAAAATTTTTAAGTAAATTAGGAAACAACATAAATCATAATTTTTGAGGTTAAGAAATGTAATTATGCAACTCAGGAAGAACTAGAAATATAAAAATAATCCTTTCAGAAATGAAGATGAAACTAGAAGGAAACTGCAGAAAAACACACAGTTGATGAGTTAAGGGAAACATAAGGTGGAAACAAACTCTTTTAACACCAAAAGGAAATAAACCAATAAAAAGGCTTCAAGAGAAAATGACAAATGCAAAGATAAGCAAATGATATC
Source organism: Hystrix cristata (assembly GCA_004026905.1). Classification (NCBI taxonomy): domain Eukaryota; kingdom Metazoa; phylum Chordata; class Mammalia; order Rodentia; family Hystricidae; genus Hystrix; species Hystrix cristata. Next base: position 29,393 of record PVJO010009871.1, read on the forward strand.
CAACATACAAATCCTAGTAGTCCCTGAGCAGAACAAACAAAACAAATGAACAAGTTACAATTAAAGAAAACCTTCGTGGAATTAATTTTAAAAAGATTTTAAAACACATGTTGAAACAGCGTCCCGGTTACCTGAGACCACTGACCATAATAACCAAAATCGAGAAAAGTGAAATCGAGGTGTGCACCTTACAAAAAAAATCTCCTAAGCGTCCAGAAGGAAGAGCGTGCAACTTATACGGAAAATGAAATGATACTTTTATCACACTTTCAACAACAGCATTGTATTTCAGGAGAAATTAAGTATCATCTTGAAGATATTTCGGAGAACGAAGTCCAAGCTAAGGTTTTCGTGTTCGTTAAAACTAACTTTAGGGACTAAGAGAATAGACAAAATCAGAGACGGCATTTCAGCGAACCTGAAGACTTCGCTGCAAATAAATTCTGAACGGCCAAAATGAGCAACAGACTAAGACTAAATTCGAGCAAGAGTGCAGTCTCTATGTGTTCTGGCCACGCAGATACTATAAACTGGTTTTTAAAATACCAGAATGGGAAAATCTAGGTCATGTACTCTAAAAATCTGCAGAAAATAAAAATTTAAGGACGGAGCATCCAATTTGAAGTCATGAACAAGTCAAAAGGTTCATCACCCCTTTGAGTCAACATTATACCTGTATTCCAAGCCAACACAATAGTGCAAGGAAAAAATATATATACTAAATTAAAAATATGAAGATCTGTTGTAATGGAGACATGACAGGCCAAGAGAGAGTCCACAAGCCATTAGAACCAACATGGATTCCAAAAAGCTCTGAATACAAGATAAATGGACAAAAATGTGTTTTCATAGATATACATGTATGAATAGATAATATATAATCAGAATATGTATTTTTAAAGGTTCCTTTGAAAGTACCATCAAAACTTACACAGTATCTAGAAAAACTATGAGGGAAAATTTGAAGAAAAATGGGAGAAAAAAATCATATAATTTTATTCAAAGACACAAAAAGTGATTGAAATCATGAGTTATACTATGTTTGTGGACGGGAAGATAAGCATCATAAAGATGTAACAGTTCTCAGATTAATAAATAAATTTTACATGATTTTAATCCAAACCCTACTGAGGTGGGATCCTTACTCCACAAGATATTAGGATTCTTTAGAAAATTGTACTTACGGTGATAACAAAGGTCTTCGTACGGGAATAGGTAAATAGATCAGTTAAACAGCACAGAAAAGCCAGAAACAGAAAAGTATCAGTGAACACTTGAACCCTGAATGAAAATTATTTCAGAGATTTTGTTTCAGAGTCTAGCAGTCTAGAGGCAGTATTTTCCTCGGGCCCTGAACTGTGAATGGGTTATAACCAGAGCTGTTCTCCTGGGGTCAATTTGTTGTCTTAACTTGCTGTATATAAAACAACTATAAACTTCAGAGTGTTCAGTTTCTATACAGGCTTCTATGTAAGAATTAGGATAGCATGGGAGACTTTGACATAGTAAGCAGGTAACATAAATTGCAGGTCTGTCTTTTGTCAGTGGCTCATTATGACAGACCACATCATGCACACATTGGAGTACAGCTCTGCTGTTAAGAAGGATAAATCTGAGTCATTTACAGGAAAATGGATGCACCTAGAGACTGCAGTGTTAGGTGAAATAAATGAGAAACCCAAAGTGTAAATGAATGAAAGAGCAAAATAAAAGATAGATACTAGGAAACAGAGGGACAGATCTTTTACAAATGGAAGGGGATCAAGAGATGGAAGGAAGGTAAGGGAGGGGAGGGAAGGGGGACATAAAAAGAATTAAGGTGCCTTGTGTACCAACTCTCCATGATGAATGTAATCATTATGTACTGCAAACGTGCTAACAAAAATTAAAATTTTTAAAACGTGTAAAATGCATTAATGGTTACAAAAGCACCTTAAAATTACTCAAGTATTCCTCTGCCACATGGTCAAAAGTAATAGCAATATTAACAGCTACTGGGGACTCTCCATGATTTAGACACTGTACTAAGCCTCACTTTACATGAATTACAGGAGTTAATCCTGCAAACAATCTCACAGGCAGGTGAAGTTTTCATCCTCATTTAGGGTTGGCACATTGAGATTTAGAGGAGTGAAATAACTTTCTCAAAGTCAAGATCAGTTAGATAGTAAGGCACGCAGTTAGGACTTCCATCTAAGTGTGTGTCAGACAGTGATACTGGTGCCCTCAGTTACCACTCCACACGGTCTCTCTATAAAATACTGTCACTCCCCCGCTTGACATTAAACTGGTACCTTTCCAGCCTTGAAATAAGAGTAAAGAAAAATGGTATAATATGAATTGTTTAAAGGTAACTAACTTTCTGAAAACATCTCTATAGAAATCAATTGACTCCATCTTTAATAAAAATTTTAGTTTGCTACAAAAAATGCACATGTAACCAACAGGCACATTTGAATAGCAAATTTTAAACGTGAGACACTTGGAGAGCGAGCTCTTTCGTGAAACAAGAGTAAACTCCTACTGCCCGTGTGCGGACTAGGTCTTGTTTTGGTGACACATGAAGAAGCTCTTTTTAATTAACTGTGTGGGAACTTAATATCTTCACATATGCAAGGCAGGTCGACTGGCCCCGGCAACCAGATACACCAAGCTTTGTATATTAGTTCTGCTCTTTTGACTTGCAAGTGAACCTTGTAAGTTGTGGGCATTAAGGCCGGGTCTTAAGTAATGATTTCGAACACAGGTGCTTCTTGGGAAAATAAAGATCTGCTAACCAGCAGCAGAGAGCGTAAGGAGACCTAGCAAAGGAAAACTTAAGATAAAGCAGAAAAAACCAAAGGAACTTAAGTAAAAATATCTAGGTGATTCTTTGCTGAATGCCAGCCAGTCCCCACTGAATGTGAACGGAGAGACTGTCGCAGGTTTGGCAAAATATGAAACTGGGAATTAGCGCATGCAAAAGCGTATCTATTTTTACATGACTTATTCAGAAAACATTCCTAATAAACCTGAGGCATGAGCTTGTGCCACCTTAACACAGAGATCAAAGTAAAGCGAGCGGCCGCAGTCCCAGGATGAGTGCCACACTGTGGTGGTAGTTGAGTCTTTCTACAAAGTCTCCTTAAGACCACAGGCAGTTATCCTAAAAATACAGTATCATTTCTTTGATATTTTCCACTTAAGACGAATGTAGCACTTTCTTACAACACTTCTTAGTTGTATTATATAAAAGTTTTATATAGCTGTCCTGATTACTCTCAACTGAAATCACGGATAACCCTTTACATGTTTTTATTCTTCCATTCTCTTCTATTCCAATAGAATTGGAATTGTGAGATAAAATAATAAAAATGATATTTCAGTAGAAATTTAAAATTAATAAAGCAGTTTTGTCTAATATTTGATTCTCATAAAATCCCCATGGGGTAAGAAGAGGGATTAGCGTCACTGAGGTCATTATACAGATGACAAAGTTAAGGTGCTAAACGTAATGACATCAGCAGGGCTCCTGCCAAAGGTTTGCAGACACCGAGATGCACACAGGGTGGGGGAGCCTGGGAACTGTCAGAGAGAGAAGGCAGGAGCAAGAAACTGGTGGAGGAAACACATTCCAGAAATATCACTTACTGTGAATTTGGAAATGTCTTAGATTCTTTGTTTTGTTTTGGGCTTGTGTGTGGCACATAATGCTGCAATGACACCACCTAAATACTTCCCCTTGGGGGTCTGTCAAGCAAGACTCCCTTCGGTGTTCACCTAAGCAGGTACCTGTCGCTTACATGTGGGGGAAGTGCCTCTCCCAGCTAACCTACTGCAGGGTTTGGGCAGCTTTACTAGGCAGTAAACGCGACCTTTGTCCAGACTTGTCCAGACGAGTTAATCGGTGTCATCAGATCCAGGTTTACACTCTTTGAGAACATGCACTGTGCTTCCTTTCATAAACTTCTGCACATGCTTCCAAAAATTGAGTGTAAGACTGAAGAGGACTCTAATATCAAATCATGATAATTAAACATAAAAATACATTTTTATTTGGAAATGATACCAACATTCTGAAACCTAAATATCCAAAATGGAAGGAGGAAGTCATATAAAATAAAATCTGCAGAACCAGCTCCATCTATGTCTGTGTCTCCATGCTCTAAAGCACGTGGCCCAGCCCCAGACTATTCAGCTATCATTTTGAGAATATGGATGCATCGTGTTACCAGAGGCATTAGGACTGGAGAATTTCTTTTAGAATATATGGCCTGATCAGCCCTCTCTGCAAGATTTTTCTCTCTACAGTTAAAGTAGCTAAATTTATACTTTCTGTGGTTTTCAAAGTCTGAAGAAATCAAAAGAAGTAACAAAAAGCAAATTGAAGAATTGTCAATTTAGTTGAGGTAGTATAATCAAAAGTAGGAATCATGGCTTCCATTTCTTTTCCTAGATGTAAAGGTGCACAAAAACGAAAAGTAGACAGATGGAGACAAGACTAACCCTGAATGTTTCTTGCTTAATTTGACTATTTAAACTTTTTAATTTGGTTCTCTTCTGTTCTACACCTTTAAAAAAGGTACAGTGTTTTTAGAATAAAGAAATAACATATTTTGTGAGCAGGTGGAGAGCTGGAAAATTCCAGTCACCAGGTGTCACACTATCAAACAGCACACCAGGTGTAAAAAGTAGAAAAATAACCTTCAAGGGTATCTGGGGAAAATTCCAAGAAAGGTCAGACAGTTATTACCCTAACCCCTGGCAACTATTTTGCTTTACAACTTCCTACAAAGGAAACCCAACCATGAGAAAGAAGTATGCTAGTTAAGAACACTCTCCCACTCTAGAAGAAGCCCACAGACAATGGAGTAGACAGTGGACACCCGTTTTCAGAGTCACCTCAGTCCTCACCCCGAAGAGCTGGTCCAACCTTCACCCACCTGAAGAACTCTTGCTTCCCCTCCCAGTCTCCAATAAGAGACCATGAATTCTGGGAAGCTTTCTCTCGCTTGAGCCAGTTCAACAAATATCACCAACACTGTGCCACATAGAGACAGGTACCCAAGGAGACATCGGGCTTAAGTTGCCAAGGGCCTGATGCAGAGAGAAATCCCGTCTGTTCAACAATTACTGATTAAGTACCTAATGTGGGCCAGGCAGTCTGCTAGTAACACACATTACTGTGGATGGAGGAACAAGGCAGAGGTCGAATAGATGTATATATATATACATACATTCACACACACACACACACACACACACACACACACACACACACACATATAGTCATCCCTACATGTACATGGGGACTTGGTTCCAGTACCCCCCTTGTGATACTAAAATCTGAAAATATGCAGATACCTTGTATAAAATGGTATAATTTTTGCATGTAACTTAAGCACATCCTTCCATATACTTTAAATTAACTCTAGGTTTCTTATAATACTGAATATAATCTAAATGCTATCTAAGTGACTGCAATACTATGTTGTTTAGGGAATAATGCCAAGGAAAAAGCCTACAGATGTTCAGCATAGATGCAATTTTTTCCTAATATTTTCAAACCCCAGTTGGTTGAATCCACAGGTGCAGAATTGCAGATATGGAGGGCTGACTGGGTGCGTGTATACGTGTGTGTGGATGGGTGGATGTGCCTGTGTGTGATTCACTATGCATATATGTGAATTTATGTAAATTATATGCATGTATGTGAATTTATGTAAATTATAAGCACACAAACAGTATCACAATTTTTATAAATACATTTAGAATTATTAATACCAATAAATAGCATCTCTATAGTAATCCATAAGCTAGTACTTCATTATTAGTATTTTATTTGATGCTCTAAAAAGCCCCATGGGACAGAAAGGCTGGCTGGTTAATGACACTATTTCACAGCAAACAAAGCCGAAGAGTAACCAGGTGGCATAAACTTACAGACATGTGAGCTGGATGGATAAGCACCTCATTCTAGACAGAGAAAGAGGGAGAGGAGTAGGGCGGGTAAGGAAACAAAGGTGACTCCAGTTCATCCCATTCTTTCACTTAAATAACATAAGAAACAGAAAGGATAAATGGAAGAACACAGTTAATTCTCTATTATGAATAAGTAGTTCTTCCTCTATTAGACTCTGCTTTCCTGTATTTCAAAAAAAAATCTTTTCAAAATAACAAGGAAGAAGACCACAGATGAGAAAAACAGGAGCCAAACCACTTGCAATAGTCTTACCTGTGTGTTCACAGCGTGTTACAAATATTAAATGTGTCATAGAAGTGGAGGCACTAGCTTGTTGCAGTGAGCATCCAAGAAAATCTTTCCTCTCTTTTTCCTCCATTCAATAAATTATTCTATTTCACATAACAATTAGAGCAAGTTGCTTACATGTCTTCTTCCTTATGGGCCGTGGGTGTCCTGTGGGCAGGGATCCTGTGCCAGTCACCCAGTGTGCCCCTGGATTGGCACGGTGCCCGGGTAATAACTGAGTGGGAATGCTTGCTGCAAACACATACATAAATATCACATACACGCCTATCGTACACACTCCTACCACGAGCAAAGAGTTTAATCCTAAACGGTACTACCAGAACCTGTTTATTTTTCTTGTATTTTTTTCCCCTTCAAGGCCTACTCTTTAACTGGGATCAGGAATAAAAATGGGAGAATAATTTTTTTCAAACAGCACAATCACTCAGGATCAAGGTTGTAATGTCTTTAAGTGGGGCTGCCTGCATTACAGGTCCTTCTGAACTGCTAAGCAAGATTTGGTTGCATTATACTACAAGAAAAATGAGGCCTTGGTATTGATTTTTCCCCGGATTCAAAGCGAGTGCAGGTGTTTTAGCATCTATGAAACCGACTGACTCCCCTCCAGCAGCCAACTGATAAGTGTAAGCTTCGGAGTGAGGCTGTGGAGGTTTGATCATATTAACAATACTAATAGTCACGGGTTCATAAATCTTAAGAGAAAGGATGCATATGTCACAATACAATGCATGAAAAAGTCGTTCTTTTATCATGGATGACTCTCTATTGTGCAGAGACCCGGTTGATCAGCTATTCCATTATTTGAATAAGTATCTGATGTCTTGTTTTCTTTCAAGAAGGCAGGTGCAGGACGAAGCAGGAAGCCTGCCAAGAAAGATGATAAATTACCATTCGGCGCTGGCGACCAGTGCTGCACAAACGCAGGGCTGCCAGGAATTCAGAGAGGAAAGTAACCAAAACCAAGGAGGAAAATGACTTCTGACTACAACTTTAGAGGTGTTTGCTTTTTGTCTTCATTATCTTTGCGGTATTTCAAGGGTCTGTGTTCGTTTTGTAACCGGCAAAATGAAGTACTGTCTAACACAATCAATGCACTGCTCCAAGACATTATATTACACCTGCTGAGGTCAAATAGAAACTCAGAGTTGAGAGCGAGCTGGCGAGTGCAGGCAAACAAATGACCTAAGCAGACAGACGACATAAAGCGAGGTGAAGTGCTCTGCAGTTTCTTTTGAAACACAGCACCTGGCCCCACATTCGGGGAAGCCGTTCTGCCCAAACCAACTGCACTGAACAAGGGCACGTGCCTGCGCACAGGGTTACACACCCTGCAACTCGGAAGAGTCAAAGTACGAACAACAGCAACAGCAACCATCACCACAAATGGATTCTGAAATCATGCTGCTCTGCTAGTATTTCCTGCCTCCAGGTTTGCTTTTCCGTTGTCTTATCACGGGCTTCTACTCCAGTGTCTCCCAGCCATGCAGTGACCCTACTGGAATCACCATTGGCAATAGCTGCTCCAAATGCATTAAATTCAACAAGAATTTGTGAAGCATCTAAAATGTGCCTTCGACTTACCTGGATGCTGGAGATATAAAAAAAGCAGACCCAAACCCTTTCCTCCAGCTCCTGGTAGGATGAGGAAGAGACAAATCCAGGTCACGAGGGCAGAATTGGGGAAGGACGTGACGGTGTCGTCGGAAAGGGTGGAAGGTGCCCCGAGGAGCCAGGGAAGCCCAGGAAAGGCCCGGAGGAGGGGGACATCTGACTGGCCAAGGGCGGAGCAGGTGAGGTACTCAAGGCATCGGGGGAGCAATGAGCTACAGGTGCAGACACGAATAGCAGCTCTTTCCAACACTCCAGCTGTGTTTTTGGATCTCAGGGTGAATGTGTGGACAGTAAGACATGAAACTAGAAGGGTACCAGGGTCCTCATCCACAGACCACAAAGAATTCTGGATTTCAAACTAAGGAGTTTGGGATGTATTCGATATTTGCAAGAAGTTCCTAAAGGATTTTTGAGCGCAGGAGCCATGTGATAAATTCTGTTCTGGCAGCAAATATTTTTAAGACAATATGGTGCTGTGATGGAAATACGACCCAGTACCACATGAACACAAACAAGGAAATGTTAAGGATGTGTTTCCCAGAGAAGGTCACACTGAAGTGGGTTTCAGAGGGTCAGTAGGAGTTCATCAGGCGTAAAAAGAATGGAGAGGAATTGTGCAAGATGGGATGTGAGGGAAAGAAAGAGGAGACAGACCAAGACAGAGAGGTAACAAGGGACAGAGAAAAGAAGGAAGGAAAGGAGGAAGGGAGAGAGGGAGGAAGGAGGGAAGGGAGAGAGGGATGGAGGAAAGAGGGAAGGAAAGGAGGGAGGGAGGAAGGAGAGAAGGAAGGAGGGAAGGAAAGGGGGAAGGAAGGGAGGGAGGGAGGGAGAAAGGACAGAAGGAAGGAAGGAAAAGGGAATGGGGAGCAGAGAACAATTCAACAAAGCTGTGAAAACTAAAGAGACTCTTGGTAAGATTTTCATTGTTGATTTTCTGATATAACCATTTAGCGACATCTAAGTTTCAGAAGTTGAAGGACAAAATCCAAAACATGTCCGGTTCATAAACAAGATGGGTTGTGATCAGTTCTCACTTTAACAAAATCGAATCTCTCTTTAGTTACAGCGTGTATCAGAGTGGGATGAGTCTGACAACTTCCCAGAACAAAGGAGGTCAAACTATGAACTAAAGGACAAAAACAAGAAGCCAGAAATGCGAATTACATCATTTTCTGTGCCAGGCACAAAGTGGTAATCCTGGAAATGTTTATCTGGTTTTCTCACAGCTCTAAGATGGGAAGGCAGCACCTTCTTGCATGTCAGGAAGCAGCTGTGTGGCTTTCGCAATCCACTGTGCTCTGTGAAGTGGGGCACTGGGGGGACTCTGGTCCACTGGGCTTCAGCCCCTGCGTGTGTTCGGGCACTCTAAGCTAGTAATCAGTTACTGTGCACTTCGTGTCCAGCCATAGCTCAACCGTAACAACCCAACAAACCGAATGCAGTGCAATAGTTGTTCTCAGGAAGATATGAAGTTTAGATGCTGTTTCCACATAGAGATGAGACTAAGTCCATTCTGCATTTCTATCTGTGGCCTATCTGTGGCCTTGCAAACAGGCAACCATAGACTGTGGCTTCGAAACAGGCGAGAACCAGGTGAGGGCTAGGGATCCTGGTGCAGGCACCTAACATTTGCATGACTCCAGCAAGGTAATATCTTTGAGCCTTAGTTTCCTCATCTGTAAAATGGGGGCAATGATGCTTATTTCACTGGATTTTTATGAGAAGTAAATGAGATAGAGTAAGTAAAGCATAGAGTACTGTGACTGGCGATTAGAAGACGTGAAATAAATGGAACACGGCTGGATTACTATGACCATGAAGCCATTGGAGGAGTTAGTCCTGTACAACCTCCTGATCACTCCCAGAGTGCTATGACCAGTACTTACTTTAGGGGTATGCTTTCAGATGGTCAGATTTGTTTCCACAACGCTGATAGCTTCTGATAAGGACTGTAGTTTAGAAAGAAGCAAGGCCGCGAACAGGAGGCGCACTCTACTGTAGTGGAGAACCTGCCATCCTAACTGCTAGAGGACATAACCTAACACAGGATCTTAGTTTTATGGCTAATTCTTAATCTTGGTCACATTGTCTAATTTTTTGTCATTTTTTAAATCTATGAAACGAAAATCTTAGACCCTTAAGTTTCATGACTGTACATTATCCAAGTTTATTAATATATAGGATGTGTGTCTGAAGATCTACGTGGTAAAACTAAGAAAGCAGAATGGGAATAGGACCCCTAGATTACATTAGGTTTTTTTGTTTGTTTGTTTTTAAAATTTTTTTATTTTTACCAAGAACATGTATTGGTACATTGTGTACATAATGATCATAATCAGCATGGTTATTTTGTACCTGTACATGATACATCTTGGTTTTCCCCCCTCTTCCCCTCCCCTCCCTTCCATTCACCCACCCCTCCCAATTTACAACAAGTTTATTTACATTTTTCCATTTTTTTCCCCTTTCATCTTACTTTTCTTTTAACTTCCTTCTTTATCCCCCTTTTCCCTATCTAGTTCTCCTCTCTTTTGAATACTGTCTTTTTTTTTTAACATAATATCTATTATACCTCTTTGTCCTTATTTATACTTATGGTTTCTCATATCAGAGGAACAATTCGATGTGTACTAATAAGTGTCTGATTTATTTCACTTAATAGTATGTTCTCAAGGAACATCCATTTACATACAAATGACTCTAGTTTATCCTTCTTTATGGCGGTGTAGTACTCCATTGTGTAGAAAAACCACATCTTCTTCAGCCATTCATTAGTTGTTGGGCATTTAGGTTGTTTCCAAGACTTAGCTACTACAAATTGTGCTGCTATGAACATGGTTGTGCATATATCACTGTGGTACGATGTTTTTAATTCTTCTGGGAAGATACTAAGGAGAGGAATATCTGGGTGGAATGGAACCTCTAGTCGTAGTTTTCTAAGGAATCTCCACACTGCTTTCCACAGTGGTTTTATTTTAGACTGTGTCACGGGATAAACATGTGTAGGAAGAGAAACGCACTGTCCTAGGGCACAACATTGACTGTGGCAAAGTTATTTTTAGGCCTTTAGCTTTGTAAGTGTGTTGTCATTAAAGGAGACTGTCTTGGTCACTTTCCTCATCACTAGAACACAGTACCCAACACCCACAACTTAAAAGAGAAGAGGTTTATTTTGGCTCACGGTTTTAGTCCATGGTCAACTGGCTTCAAGGCAGAAATAGCAGGGCGGAGGGCCTGGCGGAAGAAAGGTGGTCAACCCATGGCAGCCAGGAAACAGAGAGCAGGGAGCCGCTGAGGACAGGAAGGTACCTTCCAGGTCACAGCCCAGTGACCCCCTCCAGCCAGCCCCTGCTAAGAGCACATCCAGCTACTGAGCTTACCGACAATGAACCCAACAATGAACGTGGTGGCCTCTGATTCAGTCACCTTTCACACACATACGAATTGTGAAAGACATTTTAGATCTAAACCACAACACAGACGCCTGTCAACCTGATCTGCGGAATACGTTAAACCAAGAAAGGGAATGATAGGAATATTGAGTGCGTGAGTCAGCTCTATATTACAATAACCAACACCAGAGACAATCAGTTTATCAAGAGGGAGGAGCGATCATGGCTCACAGTTTTGTACGTTTTAGTCCCCGATTGGACTGCTTGGCCCTGTGGTAAGGCGGCACATCATGGCAGGGAATGCATGGCAGAGCAAGGTCACTCACCTTACAGCAGGGGTATGAAGGACAGTGAGGAAGAGGAAGAGTCGTCTTTGTGGCCAAATCCCTGTGAGCCAAATACCTCCTTGATAGACCTCACTTCTAAAAGGTTCCACTGCCTGCCAAGAGCTCTAGGCTGGGACCATGTCGTTAATGCCTGGGCCTTTGGGGTACTCTGTAGGCCCCAACTACAGCAGTGGGTGCTCACTGTGTGCTGAGCACTGTGTTACACCTTCACATGGCCTGCGGAAGGAGCCCCCACACTGATTTCACACCCTGACAGAGATCATTTGGTCTATCACTGACGACACTAAGAATCTGCCTCCATGGCCTGAGAATGTAATCACTAGTAGACTGATCTGCCCCTCATGAGAGGCTATTTAGAAAATCTGATTTCATTTCATTCATTTCTGATACAGAGGACCCTTATTTTTCAATGTACCACTTTCTGCCACCCGATACAGAGATTGTAGTGACTTTCTTCTTCCTATAGGAAAGGAGCTCATAGGAAAAGATCTCCCTGCTTTCTATTTATCTATCTTCTATTTTGATGAAAACAGAGCTTTTGAGAATGAGAAGAGGACCAAGAGTTGGAAGGAACAGGGAGGAAGGGGAGGGGTATGGGATAGAAAAGGATATATTATGCACAATAATAAATAAATGTGATGATCATTATGTACTGCAAACATGTACTAATAAAGAATAAAAGAAAAAAGAAAAAGAGCTCATAGAAAATAGTGCAAGGTCAAGACTCAATAGAATGTTAACCTCTGAGTTATGGAGACTGTTTCTCTAAAGAGGACTCAGAGACCAGTGAATCTGAACAACCCCTAACAACAGGAGAAAACTGGAACCTGGGAAAGGTGATGATTCGGGTCCACAGGGCACGCAGTTAGTCACAGGCCCAGAGACAGGGGACATGCAGGCCTCCTGATGGGCACATGACCGGCCTTCTGTCTCTTCCTGTCAGCTAAGCATGAATTTTTCTCAGTACTTTGCCAGGTTCTGCATCCAATAAATCACAAGTTCATTCTAGTCACACACCAACTTGAGCGGGCTCATTTGTTCATTTTATTTTTGTGCTACCTGCGCATTCCCCTGAGACACTAGGTAGGAGAACATTTTAGCACCATTGTCTTCCTCCCACTCCTTCACACCTGGTGCATTTAGCTGTTAGTATATTATTCTTTATCTGCTGGGGTGACTCAGCATAGGACTATGTGGGAGACAGAGTCAGTACTTCCAGCCAAGATTCCCCAGAGACCCATGGGCGACCCCTCAGAGCTCTCAGGCTGGTTCAATTTGATAAGGGAAGAAGGGTGCTCCTCATTCTCCACCCAGGGCCACTCAGGTCAAAAAACATTGTAACAACAAAGTAACAAGAATACCTCATGTGTACACTTGTGCGATAAAATGAAAATTGCATAAAATCACTTGTTGTAATTATTTCAAAAATAAACACAGTATTACATATCAGCTATATTGTATTATAACGGAAAACGCATCACTCTGCCAGAAGACACATCCTACCTCTGTAGTTTTATCCCCACCACCGACTCTGTTATCTTGAAGCATCATTAATCCCTGGGCCTATTGAAATGAAAAGACCGATAACCAGTCAAGTGTATTACTATATGGGATGCTCTGTCTAAGAAGCAACAATAAGGAAATTGTATGGATAAAGGATAATGACTTTAAGAAACTAGAAATTAGGGGAAAGAAGAAGAGAGGGAATAGAGAGAAGGATGAGAAAGAGAAGAAGGGAAGGAGGAGCATGTGCCTTTGGCTTTATTTCTCCTTGGATCTGAGCCTGCATTGATGTGACTGTGGTTCCAGACTGACCGATGTGTTTATGGTAGGTCCCCTGGTACTGGATATTTTACTGACAAAGGCAAAGGTCCAGAAGGGAAAGCAGATACACCGACGCTTCCTACATCCTGCTGTAGGTACTCAGCACTGTCCACGCTGCAGGACGGCCTGCCTGAGAGCAGTCCTGTGCCCTCCTGCCTCCCCTTGCAGTAAGATGCTGCTGAGGGCTTATTCTGGGTCCCAGACCACACTAAGTGTTCTACCATGTATTCATTCACTTAATCGTCACAACCACCTGGGAGGTAGGTACTGGTAGTAATCCTGTTTCCTGGATAAGGGTTTAAGTAGTACCTCCAAGGCCACACGGCAGCAAAGTGGCGGGGCAGGATTCAAGCTCAGACAATCCATCTGCAGTCTGTGCTCTTGGAGTCGGGCCTCCTGTTCCTTCCCAGATGACAGCGTTAACCTTGATGCTTCTTCAAATCTGCCTCTCTGGGCTGTGGTTGAGTACGAAGTGTGTGTAACAGTTGAAATATACAGAAGGTCCAACCACTATTTTCTGTACCTTAGAAGCCTCGGGTTAGAGCAGCCTGTTTCTCAGCCTGCAGGGCTCTTAAGTCTTGTGGATCACTCCTCATTTATGACCATTTCCTGCTGTGGTTCTTTTGGGAAACTGGTTTACAACACATTGGTTCATCTGGGCGTAGAGAAAGGTGCTTCATTTTTCCGGTGTTAATGTGTCCGGGTATGTGCATGCACACACTGCTGTAAGCCACATTTTCATATGTACTGAATAAGCAAGTCATTCTCAAGGTTTAGATTTTGCTACCTAAAAAGGGGGGAAAACCCAGAATTTTGGTCAAAATTAATTAGCAGATGTTTCCAGCTGTTATTCAAGCCAGCCAAACACACACGCTCAATTTAGAATCGTTTCCTTTAGTCTTCATTTCCAAGCTCCTAAATGATAAGCCATGAAGCAGACGTGTCCTCCCCGACATCTCAACTGCTCTGTTCTATCCACACTGAAGACATTTCAGCTTTCTTTCATGAGAAAAGAAATGACCTTGATAAAAATAATCACTACACTATTTTCCCATCTATATTTTATCTTGAAGCTTTATAGTAAACGTCTTGCCTGAATTCAGTCAAATTTCAATTCTCAAATATCAACTTCATATTTTTACAGGCATTTCCTGCGCCAGTGTAAGACTGAAAGCCCCCCAGAAGGAGAAATTTATTTCTGCTAGTAACTAATCTTAGTTTCAGAGGCAGTGATTTTGTTGACAACTATAGCAAAAAGGAAAGAAATCAGGTTGACAGAATTAGGGAGAAAGGATGCAGCTCATGTTTTTTAAACTATGAAAGGATATCATCAACAATCATACAGGCACAAATTTAAGATTGTTCTTAAGCACAATTAATTCTGGAGAAAAATGTGAAAAGTCCATTTTGACACAGAAGCAACAGAAAACTAACTTATTAAAGAAATTGTATATGTAAGATCTTCTTCCCCTCCAAAAAAAAAAAGAAAATTAAAAAGGGCTGGAGATATAGCTCAGTGAAAAGGCCCTGGGTTCAATCACCAGTACCACAAAGAAACAAGCAAACAAACAAACAAAAATCCAGTTCCTTTCCCCCAAAATAAAGCCCTAGATACAGAATAGTTTTACACCAAACTTCAAAGGACCCCAAAATTCTGATCTTAAATTGTTTCAGATATCAGAAAAATAAAGAAAGCAGCCCAATTCATTTTTATGAAGCTATGAATTTATAACAAAATTAGGTAAAGACATATAAAAAGAGGTAACTACTTTTTCCTTTTTTTCTCTCACTTGCTCTGTCCACAGTGTAGCACTGAAGAAACAAAGGATGAAAATCAGATTTCTTAAAGAAAGAAAAATATTACCGTATTCTTAATCAGCATAAGAACAGCCTATAAAAATTAATAGAGTTCAATTTTGTTTAATAAGAGTTTCAAAAATTCCAAATAAAAATAACAGTTAACCAAATCCAATAGAATACCGAAAAAATATATCATGACTTAGAAGGGTTTTTCCTTCATCGGGAAAACAAGGCAGATAAATATTTTTTAATCTATTTAATTCCTGTTAATGGACTAAGAAAGAAAAAGTACATAATTTTCCTTGGTAGATTGAAGGGGAAAAATCTTTTAATTAATGTTAATCTCAAAGTAATATATTTTTTAAAAAGTTAAAATTACAAATGGAAGAGTGCTCTCATAGCATGATAGCAAACTAAATACCAAAACCCAACATGTATTCTACTCACTGAAAAAAAGTTTCAATTGTTGCCTTTAAAACTGGAAAACAATGATGACCACTGCGGCCATTGCTGTTTCTCATGGTGGGCGCGAAGGACTGTGATCCTCTCCAATCCCGCAATCCATCCTTGCGGGCCGGACTGTCCCCTGCGTCCAGCCCACAAGTCCCACCATCCTGCATCCTGGAAGGTGCTTCAGGAGCTCCACCTGGTCCTCCTTTGTGATTTTCCCTCCACCACAAGGAAACCAGCTCTCGGGGTTGCTGACCACAGCCCACCTGCTGCTGACAGGTACAAGTGACCAGAAATAAATCCTTGATTTTGTAAACTTCTGAGATTTGGGGATGATATGACTTATTGTCATAGGAAAACCTCGTGAAAGCTGACTGACAGGCCACTGGAGGTTAGGACAACTATCGCTCCACCTTTTTGTACCCTGATGAAAAGGCGAGGGTATTTTGTAGTTGTGTTTGATTGAGTCCTCCATTTCCTCCTACTAGACTTGATAATAGAGTGAAAATTAATATTGTATTTAAGTCAACTGATGATAACACTTGAAATAGAATTACAATTGGTGCTGGTTTGGGAAATTTTTTAAAACTTAGATATAAGGACTAAAAGAGAAGACAAAACTATCGTAATTACATGCTATAATGATTTATAATAAAAACCCAAATAATACAAAATTCTATCAGAACTAGTCAAGTTTGGAGAGGACTGCTGGATTCATAATCAACCAAAAAATTAATAAACAGCAAAATCATACAAGCAATATTCATTCCTTAAGGTGGCAGAAGCGTGGCCCCGTGTGACCTGCCACGGTCACTTCCTCAAAGCAGGACAGTATGGGAAGGAGCAACTTCGCAGTGGAAGATGCTTCCCAGGGCCTCGGCCAGTGAGCAAGGTCCCCACCAACTCTGCCTTCTAAGTCACACCAAGGCTTGGTGATATACTTGTCTACACAATCCTGTTAATTAAAAGACATTAAAGTGTATGATACTCTTACCAGTAAACTGAAAATTTCTTTCTTACAAGATCGTTTTTTTTAAATTAAAGGAATAGAAAAAGTACATTATCACTGTAATGGGTATAAAGTTTACATTCCATATAATGAATGAATTCTAGAGCTCTGTTGTGTAAGTCTATACCTAACAATACTGCATCCTACACTTAAAATTATGTCCATGGTTTCAAGTGTTTTTAACACACACACAAGAAAAAGGAGATGATGGATGGCTATCACTTTGATTGCAGGAAGTTTCACAGGTGTATGCGGAAGTTCAAGCTCATCAAATTCTATACATGAAATGTGCACAGTTTTTTGTATAATGATTATACTTCAATAAAGCTATTAAATATATATGTGTATTTATATACTTATATGTATATGTTTACTGTAGTGTAGCTTATTTATAACCAAATATATAAATAAAATAAAAATAGATAAACAAGATGTGGAAACCGTGTAAACTGAAATTCCAAATAAAATCAGTTTCCCTAAGAACTCACCTTCCATCCTTGGTAGTGCACTGTCTTATTTACTGTTCTCTCGTTGCTGAGACAAAATACCTGACACTCAAAGTTAGGGGAAGAAGGTTTACTTAGTTCACAGTTTGTAGAGGTTTCAGTCCACAATCGGCTGGCTCTAAGGCAGGGTGGCCTGGCAGACAGGCAGAAGGTGACAACCCCTTTTGTGGGGAAGACAAGCCTCTTTCTGTCCCTTATATCTTATCCAGGCTACCTGGCCTTAGAGTGGGGAGCACTCCCACCCTTAACCCCAGCACCCTTAATCCTGGCATCACATCCTTGACCCCAGCAGAACCATGCCAAACCAATCAGTGGACTGACTTAGTAATCACACACTCTGGAGCACACGAGGCTTTGGGGGGACATCTAGACACAAACCATAACATGCACCATTCTATTAGAAGCCACTAACAGAGAAAATCCAGTTTCATGAGAAAAGGGAAGGCGTTGTCACACAAGGATGGGTGTTCGGCTGAGGATGACTGATCCTTTGGAAATGCTGCTTTGGGGTTTGCAGAGCTGTTGCGTTTGCCAGTCTGAGTGCAGGCAGGAGCCAGTGGGCAGCGCTGTTCCTGTTCAGCACCGAGACAGGTCATGGGGACTCAGACACAATGCTTAGGGGGCAGAGTTTCTGTCCTCATGGTGCTGTGGTGAGGCTGAGGCTGAGAAAGGGAGACGCAAAGCAGAGGGACTATGACTCATAGCAGGAAAAACGTAGAGCATATCCATTCACTGATGAAGAAATACGTATCAATTGCTGATTGTCTGCTGGACATTGGTAGTCATTGGAATTTTAACACCACCACGATAGTAATAACAGACATTGAATATTTACGGTGTGCTGGATAATTTATTAAGCCTTAACAAATGTTACATGGTATGGTCCTTAAGCAACTCTAAGAAGTGGGCACAACCATGAACTACATTTTGTAGGCAAAGAAAGAGAGGCCCTGGCTGGTGAAGTAACTGCACAGGTAGCCAAGAGCTCATATCTAACCAGCCCATATGCCTGGCAAGAGGCGTGTTCCCTTCCCTCAAAGCTCCAGCAGGAGGTCAGGAAGCCATCCACAGGAAGTGACGGTGGCGTGGAGAGCTGAAACCCACATGCTCATAAACACTAACCCTCCACCCTTGAGGTGACACTACACAATTTCCTAGCCAAGAAATCCTTTGCTAGGATGGGGTCAACTTTAAAGAGTGATTCTATGTTTGTGATATCCTTTCCCCAAAATTTCAAGAACCCTAATGTTTGGGGAGGGCAGTGCGGTGAAGTCTCTATCTAAGTCTGAGTGAGATAAAACCAAGACTGCAGATGATTCCACCTGCCCAACCCTTCTATGCCTTGTCTTTCACATTCATAAATATGTCATTGTGTAATTTTTCTTCTCCTTGCCACTTCTGTACCATGTAGATATTGTGCTGTTCTCTCATTCTGATCTTCCAGCGGACCATGAACAGAGCGAGAAAGAGAGGGAACGAGAGACCCTGACATCTCACGGCACTTCTTGAGCTGCTGGAGTTAGCCGTCCCTGAACTGTGCTTTTATTTTTAGTTATGTGAACCAATTAACTTTCTTCTGTGCTTACATTAATTAGAGTTGCTCTTCTGACCACTTCAAATTAAGAATATGAAATGCTCTAATGACTGTTAAGTATTTTGTGGTTCCGTAAGTTGATTAAATTTAACTGGCACCTTCATTCAACATGAACTTCAGAGAATTCATCTTCGAGTGAGAACAAATCTAAATCACAGAAGAAAGAAAGAAAAGATCTTGCTGTCTTGAAAAGTATGGAGTAACATAGTGGGGGGTGAAAATAGAAATGTCCTGAGCACACGGTTATCACGGAGATTTAGCCAGTGAAAGGGCGAGATGAAACTCCTAGGAGAAGCATGCGAAGCAGCTCAGCTTTAATTTGTCTGCAGGGTGGACACTGGCCAGTGCCATGTAACTTGAGTGGCACCCACAAGTCTCCCGTCCCGGTTTTGGCATTGTCACATTAAAGAAGTGTTTGAGTCTTAAAAACCTTTGGATTTTTCAAGATTTATCAAAAAACAAGAACCAGCCAGGGTGGGGGCTGGTAATAGTGCCAGTCTTTATCCAATTATTCGATAGAAATTCTCCCATCACAGAGGCAAAAGAAGGGGGAATCGGGAGGTTTAGCCCAAATGATCCCCGATCAGGCATAACATGTCTTTGATGTCTTCTTTTCCACTTTTAAATGTCAGATGGTGTTTTGTTCTATTCCATATTCTGCTTTATTTGCACAAAAGGACACTTTAAATTGCCATCTGGAATTGAAAAAGTCTCCCAGCATTTTGTGCTGGGCCTTCGCGTGTCATCAGCAGACCATGTGACACTCAGGGAGGTGGCGACAGAGAACACCAGGGCTGGTGGTGGCTAGTAACAGCAGAATCTGTTCTTTTGTCCATTTCAATATCACTATTTTACTCTAAGCAGCCGCCATGCTTCATGGTTGCATGGGATCTAGGCCAACTTCCAGCTTCCCGTACAACCTGCGCTGCTGTGCACTCTGACTCAGATGCATCTCACTACTTAAATCAGTAGCTTTTCGCGCTACCAGGAGTAAACCAAAACCTTAGCTTGGCTCACGATCCTCAAGGGCTGGCCTCCACTCATTCATCTTTGATTGCAGGCTCTACGCGCTGGGCTCCAGCCCACTGGCCTCAAGTTTGCTTCCTCTCCAGGCTCTTGGATCAGCCAGTGTTCACACTGGAATTACTCTTCTCCTTCCCCTTCTTTTTCTTTGGGCCTTCTGACAGAGTACATTTTTTCTTCCTATTACACTGTCTACCAGTATGGTGTAGCTCCTACTCATTGCTACCTGGAGGAGATTCGTACGGTCTTTTTCGTGCACCAGTCTGTTCCTGGTGCCTGACACCTTCCTGGACACACAGAAGCTGCTCAGAAAGTTGCAGAAATGACTGATTATATGACTGAGCTTGTTGGTCCTGTTTCAGACCTCGAAAACTCACACTGGGAGAAAATAAGTAAATTGAAACAATAATCAGAGCAAATGCAACACACTTTGTGTGAAAAGGCCATTATAATTATCAGGAGACGAAAATTTCGTGAAACCTTCACAGCAGCTTTCCCGAAGACATCATTTTGGTGGCTCTTGGGTGACAGAGGACTTCTGAGTGGCAGAATCTCAAGGATCCGGGATTGCGGTGCACACGTCTCCTGAATCTTAACACCTGCACGCTCCTCGCCAAGCTTTCCCACAGAGCATCTGTTCAACAGTCGCTCCACCTCCCCGATGGAGGCCCAGTGTGTCCGGAGGTATGAGGGTGCGTGACCAGCACTCCCTGTCTGCAGGGGCTCGGTACAGTGCAGTTTTCTTCCAGTTGGCCAGCACAGGTCAACACAGCTACTCTAGCTACAGGGAAGCGCAAGCAGGAGAACGGCCTTCACTGGGCACATTGCTGCCCTCAATAACACAGGGATCCGGGTCACGAGAAGGGAAGCAGAGGCGAGGGGCAGACGGTCGGCAGTTCCTGTCATGAATCAAGCTGGCCACTGGATGGTAAATCTCAGCAAGTAAATATGTTCACAACCTCTCTCCCCGGACAAAAATTGGAAATTTGAACCTCACTGCCTTCACTCCCTCCAGGAAAAAAAAAAAAAAAGCAGAAAGAAACGGTGTAAGAAAGTAAGAAAGTCACGGTGTTGCTGGAGTGCTGGGTTTTGTGGCACCTGAAGACTGAGCCCCAGAGCAGAGAGGAGCGCAGGGGAGCAGGTCCCCGCTCCTCCCCACTGCCTCGCTCCCCTTTTCAAATGCCGCAAATGGCCCTCCAGCCTTCTGCTCCCAGATGACCAAACACCGAAAATAATTTTCTTTGAGAAGACTCCGTTTAACCTAATTTGTGAGTAAAATTTCCCATGAGCAGCAGTGAAAGGCCTGAGATAATGAAGAAGTCTTCGGACTCTGGGGAAAGGATGAGCTCACCCTCCACGTCCTGTACGCTCATCAGTTGTGACCAGGCAGAGTCAGGGGGCCCAGACAGAGGCCCGTGGCTCCCGTGACCCTCGGTGTCCACACTCCCAGCGTCCTGCTGCTTGACTGAAGCCCTCCAGGCTTTGTGGCTTAGCAGACGCACAACACACCTGGATCCTGCACACAGAGGGCTCCTTTCAGACTATGGGGAGAATCCAAGTAAAATAAAGTAGAAAAGCGAGAGGCAGGGCAGCCAAGGCCACGCGGGACGAGAGTACCAAGAAAATAAGACACACTGATTGCGCGGTTCACAGTTGTTTCCAATTTGGAAACAAAATCTACATGGTTCACCTTATCTAACTTGATGTGTCATTTGAACATTGCAAGTACTTTTTGCCTGTTGTTTTCAATAAACATTTAAATTTCATCTTAGTTTTTCAATTCAAATCATAGATATTTCATCATTTCCACAGCGCACAACATTCTGTTTTATCAGATCCTCGGAAAACCAGATCCCAGTATGTCAGACTGGCAAAATGTCCCGCCTTGTCATCCCTGTCTCTTTAACAATTTGCAAGTCTGAGCTGCTTTATAAGGTTCTGAAAGATAGAAAAGGAACCACCTCAAAATCTCCTTTAGCTCTTTATTTCTCAAATTAGTAAAACCTCCAAATCCCAACTCCCTACTAGCTCATTCTTCTTCAGGTTCTAGAGCTTTCTTAATATGAAGGGAAAACAAAAATGAAAAGGTAGAATCTCTCATTACGAGAAGTAGGATATTTTTATTCGTCTTATAAGTACTTCTTTCCTGTCTTGGTTCAGTTTGTTCTTTTCAGCCACACTTGGATAAAATCTTGGGCAACAACCATATTTAATAAAAATGCACAAAAGGTAGGACATAGAAACAAATTGCGTAGTGTTAAGGTTCTACTCTCGTATCATTTAAATATAGGATAATTAGTGATCTATTGTTATATATTTGGAAGCCCAGTTTTAGTTCCCAAAGAGAAGTCCTCTAATTTTTCAAGTAAAAACTTCACTATATTTATACCAAAGCAGAAAAATCTATGTATATCTAATTCATGTCAAGGATAGAGAGGCAAGATGATTTGATTTAGAATCTCTGTGTCCGTTTTTAGTGTAGGCTGAATCTTTTCTGTTATCACCACTTTTTTCTTAACTTCTGCAAGTCAAAGAGCATGTTAGATGACATATTTAAGAATCTCTCTAAACAGAGGCAAAAGATATTAAAAGTTAAATCTTGCATGCATTTTTGACAAGCGACTACACAGTGATTTATACTGGAGAAATAATCAGAAGAATACATAACGAAGATATGTAAAATATAATCACTATATTCATCGCAAAAACTATTACTGTAATGAAATTTTCAAATAATTATAATGCACCAAAGCAGCAAAGTTGTTAATTAAAATTATAGTACAATAATACAATGAAATACAATGAAAGTCTCTGTAGATTTTTTTTTTTTTTTTTTTTTTGGTGCTGGGGATTGAACTTAGGGCCTTGCACTTGCTAGACAAGCTCTCTACCACTGAGCTAAATCCCCAGCCCCTCCATGGATATTTAAAGTGGTACTAAAGATCACTGTCTCATGATATTACAAAGAGGTCCACAGTTCATTGTGATGGAGGAAAACTAGCTTAGAGAACAATATGTGTAGTTGATTTCAACAAAAATAGTTTAATATGTGAATATGCTAAGAAAAATATATGAAAGGGTATGCTCCAAAATGCAAACAATTGCTACCATCAGTGATGAGGTCATATATAATTTCTGCTTTTTCTTCAAACCTCTTGGTAATTTCTTTTTTCTTTCCTTTCTTTTAAAAACATGAAGAGGTCTAAGTGCAAGAAGCGATTTCCATTTTAAGAAAAAAGGGGAGGAGGGGAGCGGAGAGGTTCCTGCCCTAACGCTGCCTTCCCATCTGGGTCAGTGATATGCGTGCAAAGGGCCTGAAGAGAGAGGTAGAGAAAAAGCAAGAAGGAAGACTCCAGCACACTAAATGGAAAGCAAACAATATGCATATCAGCATCCCAAGATGTACCACTCTGCTCAGAAAACCCAAGACAAAAGAATTATGGGACACAAGGGCTGAAAGCATATTGCACCTGTCAAAACGTCTGTCATCCTCTATAGAAAAGCACAATTCCAAGAGAGAAAAGGGCAACTTTGGAAAAGTCACTCAGGAACAACAGCGGACTCTGTCTCTTTGCTCTGGCCAGCTCCTCCTTCTGAAAGCCGCAAGCTCCGCACTGAAGATCGCCTGGAAGGACCAGACAATAGGAAGGTCTCTGTCATTGTCAAGGACAGTTACACTTTGAAGATGACGCTCAAAAGAGGTTAAACTGGGTCAACAAGCAATTGTTGGGGCTATGCAAGGACATGTGAAGAGAACATTGTTAAAGTCACACACACACAAAATCTTGGTCTCAAAGAATTCAACTCTAACCTAGAGGAGGTGTGGGAAGGAAGACGCTAACATGCAATAGCGATTTCTGATTTCATCCTGTAGAAGAGCCGGGGGCAGGGGACTGACCCAAGAGAATCAGTTAATAGACAGTGCCAGTTAGGGCAAGTGAGAAAATGTAATTTTAAAAAATGATATAAAAAGAAGTAAATAGTGCTAATTCCATGTAGGTGATGATATTTTTAAGAATTCTATTTTCTGGGGGTTGGGGATTTAGCTCAAGGGTAGAGCGCCTGCCTAGCAAGTACAAGGCCCTGACTTTGATCCCCAGCACCCAAAAAACCAAAACAAAATGAAACAAGAATGATGTTTTCTGGATGTACTTCAGGAACTACGTGTAGTGTTTAGTCAGTTGACTGGTAAATGGCTGGGGGGAGAATAAATGATCAGTAGTTATTACTCTGGTGCCCTTTCTTGGATGTCTCGAGTAAAGAAAACTCAGCCCCCGGTCCGAGAAACGCTGACACGGAGACAGAGAGCATGCATGCAAGTCAGCTGGCCCAGGCTTATTGTCAGAGTCCGCCTCTTATAGGCCATGTGAACTTGGGAAGTAACTTAACCTCTCTCCCCTCATCTCTCCCCTGTGTAGAAGGGGGCAACAGCAACGTCCCATGCGTGTATTTACGTGGAGGTCCAAAGAAGATACTGCATCCAAGAGAAAGGAAAACCTACGTCCACACAAAAACCCATACAGATGTTCAGCAGCATTATCCATAATAGTCCAAAGGTGAGAAAAATCCCATGTCCACTGAAAGATGGGCGGATACACAAAAGGTGGTATAGCCACACAATGGAATATTATTTCACCATGAAAGGAAAGGGGCAGTGGTGCACACCCGTAATTTTAGCACTGTGGAAGACTGAAGCAGGAAGTTTGTCATTTAGAGTCTTGCCTGAGCAAAATAAAAAAGGGGCTGGAGGTGTAGCTCAGTGTAAAGGTTCTAGGTCCAGTCCCTAGTATCAAGAAAAAAAAGGAAGTAGAGGCACACAAAGCAACATGCATGAATCTTGAAAAATTATGTTAAATGAAAGAAGACAGTCACAAAAGACCACATATGACATTATTCTGTTCGTAATGAATATCCAGAATAGGGAAGTCTAAATAGAGGAAAAATAGACTCAGGCTTGCTCAGGAATAAGAGGTGGAGAGGGCAGCAGGTTGACAGCTCAGGGTACCAGGTTTCAAGACAAGCAGAAAGAATGTTGTGAACTTGACTGTGGTGACACTTGCATATACTTGTATTGAACCATGCGCCTTAAACAAGTGACTTGGATAGTGTACGACTATAATAACGTTGTTAAATAAAAGTGACCGAGCAAGAATGAAGGTAAAACCTTTGTGATGAAAAGAAAGAAAGAAAATGCAAAAGGTCAAAGGGAGAGAAATTGTGGTGGGAGGGAGCGGGGATACTGCAACAAAAGAATCAGAGCAGCGCTCAGCCCGTCTTAAACTCTGGATAAACACGGACTACCAGTGTTACTTTTGCGAGTATATATAAATCATGGTGTAGAGTGTCGGAAAAACTCTTGAAGAGTGCTGTTACAAATCCTAAGAGTAAGACTGAAATTTTAATCTTGAAGTATTCATCTTTGAAAATATTCTAAAATTTAAGTTCATCCCCTGACGTCTAAAGATAACCTATCCCCAAGTCATCTACTAAAAAGGTAAATTTTGAAGTGAAATGCAACTTTATTCTTTGAAGAGTTTGCCATTTAACTATACTAAAGTATGTATCATTGCAAAGTTTTTTAAATTAGCAATTGTCCAAAATTCCATATGACCCAGTTATCCCCCTCTAAGTATCTTCTCCAAAGAGGTTAAGACATCATACCACAGCAATACATGTACACCAATGTTACATAGCAGCACAACTCATAAGAGCAAAATCCTGGAAACAGTCTATATACCGATCAACAGATGACTGGATAAAGAAAATGTGGTATCTATATATAATGGAACACTACTCAGCTATAAAGAAGGAAATTTGGGGACATTTGTAGGAAAATGGATGCACCTGGAAAATATAATGCTGAGTGAAATAAATCAGACACACAAACTTAGATGCTGTATGGTATCTCTCATCTGAGTAAGACAAAGTATAAACTAGGAGAATAATGAAGAAAGGAGAAAAGGGGATGGATCTCTTGCACATGGGAAAAGGTCCAGGGGATGAAGGGTGGGGGTTAAAGGGGAGGGGATGGGGAAATAGGTAGAGTGAAGATATACCAGGTACAAGGTCCTAATGAGCTCAATGAATGTGGTCATTATATGTCATAAACATGAACTGAGATGAACAATATCAACAAGAATGAAAAGGAGGGAGGAGAACTAGAGGGGGAGGGAGGAATGGGGAGGGAAGGGGATTAAAAAAAGAAGCAGGCTGTATTATGTACATGTACCAATGCCCCAGGATGATTGTAAAATGCACGTACTGCAAAGACATACTAATAAAATTTAAAACATTAGCAATTGTGCAGCTATAGAATCAAATGTGAACCGACAGGAAAGGCCATTCATTCTGAACTATACCCACAACTAGCTTCATTCTTTAAGATGTTATTTGAACTGTTTTCCCATACATACTGTGCGTATAAGGCACATACATATTCTGCATAGTTAAAAAGGATGGCTTGTTTTGGTTATCCATTTTCAAAATCTCAAACAATTCAGAAAGATAATAAGGAGCAACAGTCGCTCTTCCTCACAGGAGCCCGACTCCTGATCTCTTTCAGTTCTCATGTGTCAAAGTATGCCTTTGTTCACAGATGTCCAGACATATTTTGCTGTATAAAATAACCTGGCCATGCCTTTGATCTTGCTCAAAACTGGATTTATGGAGAATAAACTAAGGAAACTTCAGGGTCTTTCAGTTGCAAGCATCCTTCTAAGTCTCTCAATTTATCTATATTCATAATTTTGTGTTATTTTCCTTAACAAGGCCCCTTCAAAATGTATAAGCTTCAAGCTCCACAAAATTTGACTGATCTCAGTATGGTATTTCCCATTTCACTTACTTTGTCTCTTCAAATCCTCTACTCTCCAAAGTCAAGGTCAAATTCTGCCCCCAGAAGTCTTCTATAATTACTCCAGCCTAAAGTGGTCCCTCCCTTGTCTAAGTTTCCACCGCACTTAACACAGTATAAAGCTTCAGAATCCTTTTTTTTCCCAAAACTTTCTGAGTTGGTTGAATTTGGAGTTTATAATTTTTTCTACATTATAATCCATGAAGTATATATTACACAATGGTGCATAAATCATGTATTGTTTAACACTATCCCTTAGGGTCCATCCAAGGTAGAACTCCATAATCAAATGTACTAAGTCATCGGCAGCACAATACCTGAATATTCATACTAAGTGAGAGAAACAAGAATATCAGTAGCCTCATTTTGGTTTTGCTCATAATTGATGCTAAATAAACTTTAAATCTTTGGAGCTTTTGGATTTCAGGATTCTCTCTAAAGAATTACAGACTTGAACACTACTGTGCCATCCAGGTCTACTTTATCGAAATGGTTCTTTACTGCTATTCTCAGCAAAAACAAGTCTAGCACATAGTGGGTGTTCAATAAATTTTACAGAACAAATGAATGAAAGAACTAAGTCTTAAACTAGGTTAAATTTGTTGAGAAAAAGACTGTGTTCCTTTTAGTCGACATTGCCAGCATTAAAGCCAGTGCTTGGCACACACAGTGCTAAGAAGAAATGCTAGTTGTGGCATTTCTAGTCAAATGGCAATTCTCAGATCTCTCTTCATGACCACCTATGTGGGTAAGACCCCAACCAACACTTCACAACTTGTTCCAACACACTGACGTACAGAATCAGACCAGTTCCTACAGGGGACAAGAAACACAGGGTGGAGGGTGTGGGGGCAGAACAGGAGTGGGAGACGAGACATGGTAGAAAACTGTGAGGAAGAATCGATGAAGACAATCTCTTTTCACTAAGACTTTAGACTGCGTGAGAAAGACAGCACACACCTTCAGAAATGGGGAGCATTTTTCTTAATGTTGAATCCTCCCCTGGCAACAGCCTCTTCCTTGGACTTCTGCATGACTTCAAACCCTCTCTGTCACATTTGCAGCTATGAAACACTGCCTTAGTTTTTCCCTATCTGGGTGGGTTCAGACTTGGAGTTGGACTAAAAGCTCACACTTGGAGAATGCTAGCTGGCTTTCTGCACGCTAAATTGAACTTTTCTAACTCGAAAGTTCTAAATGAATAGTGTGTTAACTGATCAGCTATATATATTGTTTTCAAATACAGTGTTTACTTTGTGTAGATATTACAATGTGAGGTCGCAAACATGGGTGACATGGACAATCATTGTTTGGCACACGGCCAATCACCATTTTGTCTATTTCACTTTCTTCACTGGGAAATGCAATAGTGCTATTGACTTCACTATACCGAGATAAAGTTAAACAGCAGGTACATAAAATGTCCCAGACGTCACACAGTTGCCAGAAATAGTGGGCAATGCAAGCCACTTGGATCTACAAACCCTTAAATTAGCCTTGCACAACCAATATTAATACATATACTGACTATTACAGAGATTAGTTTAAAAAAAAAGACTTGTGTTGTTGGTATATTATTCTTACTTTTCAAAATGCTTTCATTTGATAACAGATTTTGTCCTCAAATTATCCTTCTCAGTAAACAAAACATTTCATCCCAATTTAAGAGTAAAGGAACTTCCAGCAAATGGTGGGAGTGACCCAAACTGGTCACAATTATAGGACGCTGTCTTGGCATTTCAGATCCAGGTCAGCTGAAGCACCTTAGCTCTCCCGACAATGCCCTCACTACAACATCCCATCCACTGGACTTCACAAGTTCAGTGCTGGTCAGCTCGAATCACCTAGAACAGAGCTGCCACTTTTCATCAACCTCAAAATCACCGTCCCCTCCTCGTCTTCCAAGACTTCCTTCACAGAACTGATGTTTCAATCAAAAAGAACTAGGTGATAACCTCCAAACTACTTTGCCTCATTAATTCCAACATGTTACATATTGTGAACCCGCCATTATCACCTCCTGCTCTCCACCATGGTTTCAAGAGATTTATGTACAAATAGCATGGCATAAAAAGTTATTTACAGATGTTCATGGAATGCACACACGTTTATATGTGTGCCTATACAGCTTTAATAATATAATAATATAGCTTTGTACATAAAATAAAATTTTATAGTTTGAAGGTTATTTGTATATATGTATATTAATATTATAATTAAAAATGAAGTGAAATAAATCAAACACACAAGTTTAAATATCACATTGTTTCTCTTATATGAGAAACCCAGAGTGAAAGTGAAGAGCAAAATAAAAGATAGATAATAGAAGGTAGGGCCATAGATCATTCTCAGGAGGGAAGGGGATGGAGAGATGGAGGGAGAGGACAGGGAAAGGATGAGGAAGAAAACAAATGAATCGGAACGTGCTATGTACATGTATCAACTCCACACAAGGAATGTAAACATTATGCACTGCAAACATGGACTAATAAATTAAAATAATAAAAGAGCTGAATCTTCCTCACCTATTAAATAGAGATAATAATAATTATTATTTCACAAAGCCATTGTGAATGAGGAAACGATTTAATACACATTAAGTACTGGCAACGTCCCTAGTACATAATATACAACAAATACTGGATGTTATTGTTTATTTTATGTGTTTTAAAAGGGTTCTTCAGTTGCAAACATTGTTCACTGGAGATTGTCTTAAATGTTTAGTTTCTTAAATCCACAAATATTTAAATTTTATCAATACCTATTTTCCAACAGAGGTGTCAGAAAAATATTTTTCATAAAGTGGCAAGTTATATTCTTTAGAAGACTCTTACAGTATGTGGCAATAAGCACGCCAGCAGTGAAGTCACACAGCCTTGAAGACACGAAAGCATGCTGGAATTCAGAAGCTACACAATTATTTCACACCAAAGGACCTCACTTTTGTCTTTACTGTCTGTACTGCACACAAGCAGATACTATTTATTTTCTGATATTGATTCACCTTCAATTGTGACTGTTTAATTCAGCACTGTGTTTAGAAATAATGGCACTGGGAAAGGTTTAACTATTTACCTTCAAGTCTAAGTTCTAGTTCATGTTATTCTGGACTTGAATCCCCTCTGCCCATGACGGTATCCATCTAAGTAAAGTGCTTCTCTCTCATCTGTCTCCCTCTTAATGTGTTCGCAGCTGGGCCAGCTGATTTTCTCTCAGATACACGAATCCAAGATGAGGAAAAATAGCTTGTTCCTCAGCTCTGATCCTCATCTCATTTATTTTAAAAGAAATCCTTACTTTGAACCCTACAGGTACACAATGGATTTAGTATGTTTAGAATGGAGTTTTGAGCAATGCTTTTCAAATGTTTTCCCAGGTGTGTTCCTCAAGATACTAGAGCTGCAAGATATTGAAAGTGTTGTTTTAGAATAGACAAATGTGTACACACACACATACACACACACCAGAGTCCTAGATTATTATGACAAGCTAAAAAGGAGCATGGCGGGCCACATCTGCCAGACATGTCTATCTATATATTCGGTCTCACTATGCATCCGTCTAGCATAGTGTTCCGTGGAACCTGCTTTGGGAAACTGCTTTAGAATCGGACATACCACATATTTCACACCTTCTACCTGAATCCTCTTTCTCAATTCTGAATGGAATTTCTGCTTCAACATTGCAGCTTTAATAAATTCACTAATTTGCATTTTTACAGGTGAGAGAATCCATCTACTGTATCACATTAAAAGATCTCAGAATCAAAAAATTCTACATAAAATCCATCAACTTATCCATAAACTCCCCAACCAAATGACATGAAGGGGAATTTAAGAGCTGTCACATGAACTCTGCTGAGCAGCTTTTATATACTCAGGAAACTCTGGCAATTGCCAATTGACGATAGCCTGTGCATTTTCTTACAGTAAAGCCACATTCATAAATAATCAGAAATAAATAATTAATTATAAAAACCACATAAATCGTATGAATCAGGGGCCGCCAATGTTCTGAAGCTTCAGCATACCACTTTTCTTTAAAGTGCATTACTCCAGAGAATGCCACTAATTTAAGAAATGTAACAGTCCCCAAAAGACTAAAGTGATTCCTAGATGTAAGGCAGTTGGTTTAAAACATTTCACTACTAGTGAAACTTTGAAACCTAAATTTGAACTTGAAACATGATGGTCTCTTATAGATACAGATGTATACTGAAATAAATATAATGCAGTAAGATTTTATAACCTTCTCAAACTTTATAAACCCACGCCTTTGGGAAAACCCTAAGACTCTCAATTCAAAATTGTATATGGCTACACAGATCACACTGATTCCTCTGTTTCTTTCTGGATGTTTAAAAACAACCTTAAAAAGAGAAAAACGAATCCCATAAAGTCATTTGATAAGACCAGCCTCAGCACTGAATCACAGTGTAATGCTAACCTGCTAAACAAAATAAAAAATACTGCTCAAAATGACCAGAAAGTTCGGAAGCTCCTACTACTGCCAGCGTTGCAACTAGGTCCGGGCCGGCCGCGGGCGTCCGGAGGCGGCACGAGGCGCAACCGGCCTGTCGCGCGGCACCGCGCCTGCGTGACCCCGGGAGACCCCGCAGCACACAAACGCTATTAGAGATGCTTCCAAAGAAACATTTTTGGCTGCCAGAGACTTTTGACATTATTTATTAGGTTCAAAACTGCCTCACAAAGGCTTAACAATGGTCCTGTGGAAACCGGTGCATCTGAGGCCCGGCCCGCCGCCCGGGCGGCGCGGAGGGGCGGCGGGAACAATCGCTCGCAGCGGTGGGCGCCGCGCCCGTTCCCGGCGGCCGCGCGGGCCTGTGAACGCGCCGGCTGCACGCGCGGGGCGGGGCGGATGCTCGCGGAGCGTCCCCGCTGCCATGGCAACCGCGCCTCTGCCCGCCGCGCTTCCGGAAACACAAGACTCGGGAGCCCAAATAGAGCAACTTCTAAATTTGCAGAAAATTGGGGAACAGAAAATTATTATATGGAGTTAGAGACTACGCCAATATAAAAAGATCTACTTGGACAACTGATGAGCTTTTAAAAATTCAAGAAGCACTAACTTCATGGTTTTTAATAGCATTATTTATGCTAACGCTAATAATAGGTTTATTTTTCTTCGCCAGATCATTTTTTTTTTTTCACGTGAAAGATGCGGTTATTTTTGAAATACAGCCAAGACTGGTAAGTATTTTTATAACACGCACCACCTGTACTAAAAGTTACCTTGACGTTTTTATTTGAGAAATCTGCCCATAGACCTACACAAATTAAAGTCTAATTCTCCAATTATGAAATCAGATCATTGACATGTTTTAAATCACTTTCTACAACTTCATAAATGGCGTTGTAACTGTCTAGAAAATTTGGAAAACCTCACAGAATTATTTGCAAATTGAAAAATTTATTTCATGAAATGGCTTTTCATCTGACAGTGACATGGAATAAAAGCTGTCATGAGAGGGGCCTAACAGGAAGGAGATATTTACATTGCACAGGGGTCTGACTAGGTGGGGTGTTGAGCAGGCCAGTTTTGACAACAAAAGGGCAATCTGCAAGATGGCACTGGGCCTGTGGTACTAGCATCAAATGACCCGAGTTTTTTATGGATTAAATTGTGTTCCCTAAAAGATAGGTTTAAATCCTAACTTCCTGTACCTGTGAATGAGACCTTATTTGGAAATAGGGTCCTTACAGATGTAATTAAGAGGATACCATTATGGTCATCCTTAATCCAATATTCCTTATAAAAGAGGAGACATAGAGAGACACACGGGAAGGGTTAGGATCAGGGATTGGGTTAGGGTTGAGGATCACACCTACAAATCAAGCAATGCCGGGGATTGCCAGCAACTGCCAGAAGCTAAGAACGAGTTGAGAGGATTCTGCCTCTGAACCTCTAGACCACTGCCAATCCTGCTGGTACTCCCAATTTACATTCCGGCCTTCAAATTCTGAGAAAAATAAATTTCTGTTGTTTTAAGCCACCCTGGTTGGGTAATACACTATGGCAGCCCTAGAAAACCATTGTACCCATTATGCCTCCAATTTACACATGTTGTCCCAGGGTAATTGTTTACAATAGCCCTTTTCACTAAACAAAAAATATCCAGATTCGGAAGACAGAAAAGAAGAAAAACCAGGGTGTGGTAAGGGTGGAGGGGAGGAGGAGGAGGTTGGCTGTCTCAAGACCTACCGTACCAGGTTGGAGCAACTGGTAGCAGGGCACACATTCCTGGTATTCATTGTGTGACTGGCAAAGGAAGCTGGCCGTAGTAGGTGCCCAGATACACTGCTAAAACACAACCTTATCTGCAGAGGGACAAGGGGAACAAATGCTCTCCACAGAAAATGGGAATGAGAGAAGAGCCCAGCAGAGCTCGGCCAGGAAGGGACCAGGTACCTTCTCATTCCACTTTTGTTACCATGAGAAAATGTGGGTCTAGTGTAGACAGTTTTCCTGGATTCTTAGGAGAAGCAGTACTTTTTTTTACGTATTTAAAAATGTCTGACATTTAAGTGTTGGTAATTATAGTATTCAGTCTTTAAAATATGTGACATGGGACAGACAAAGCACAGCTGTTTTCCGAATAATCATAGCCACCAGTTTGCTTCTCTGGCCCATAGCCTGCCCTACAGCACAGTGTCACTACCTCCATCCATACCTGTTCGCCGGAAAACATGGTTCTATAAATACTCAGCTCAGAAGATTGAGGATGAATTTGCAAGTCTTGTGTGCAAGCAGATTTTAAAGCTCTAGAAATCTGGTCTGCTTCCAGTACTTTAGACTGAACTTCTCATTTTCATTTCAGTTTTGAACCCCACAATTTGAAATGGTACAAAAATCTATAAGTCTTTCCCCAGTGCAGAGAAATACTTAAAATCTTTCAAAATAGCAACATTGGGTCTCTTGGGCCCAAAGGAAAATAAACAATTCTAAAACCAAGGGCAATTAATCCACTCTTATCCACTTGCTCAAATATCAAGGACAGAATGGGAAGCCTGAAACTCTTCACACATCTTCACATCCCGGAAGTTAGGGGCTCAAAGAGACCTCAAAGGTTATCTAAGGCTAAGTCCCACCATCTTCAACACCCACCTCGGTGTAAATACCTGTAGTTGATTAGGCTTTTGTATCTCTGCATCAAAGACTTCAGTGTTTTTCAGAAGAGAAAGTAAGAACTTGTACTTGCAGTATAGTAGCATTAGATACATGTGTATAGTGGGAAACATACATACATATGTGCATAGGAAACAACAAACAAAGCCAACATGTATGATGTTAGGACAAGTGGTGATTATATTTATTTATTCAATTACTCAACCAACATTTACGGAGCATCTACCAAATACTAAATACTGCCCCGATGAAGAAAGTTTACTCAGGTCAATGGAAGAGATTAGTTTAACCCTGAATTGACTGGCTGGTTTATAGTAAAATGAACTTCAACATAATGTCGGGTCTTTCCGGTTTCACACACTCTTTAATGAATCTCTGGTCTCCACTATGACACCATCATCAGGTCGACGGACTTACTAGAACAACCAGTTGCCTCATCATTACAAAATCAGAATCGGACCGCTGGAAATGCTGTCTTCAATGGCTTTTAAACATTTTCTTTTAAATTGTTCCAATTTAGCATCCTAGAGAGTGATGATATTTTCGAGCCTAAGTTCATGCTCATGACTTGAAGTCTAGTACTTCTTGTTAGATTCCCACAACTCCTGAGTCTAGTTCAGTTACCTCCCGCGCCCTGGAGGCACGTTAGACCACCTCTGCGGGCTTTTAACAACACAGACGTGCAATCCCACCCCGCCGACCCAGGAAGCACCGAACCCAAGTACTTGCCTTTGTGAGCCTTTGGATGTGTTCCTACTGCAGTTTACCTGTTCACAAAGTGGAAACCGTGACAGTACCTACCATTCAGCGTTGACGTGCAGATTAAATAAGTTAAAAAGTGAGAACTTCGAGCAGTACCAGGCGAAAGGAAATGCTCCCATATCTTAGTCGTTATGATTGCTGCTGTTACTCAGAATATTCTCTCTCCCTCTACAGCTCCTGTATGGCCTCTCTGTGGGAAAGATTCACACAGAAGTACTAACATCTTTCTCATCCATCCAGAGCTTGCTTCATCTTATACAATCCTTCGTTCAAAAGGCAATGTTTGAAGACCTACTATACACCTTACCCTGTACTTGACCCTGAAGATATAGCTGAAGAAGATGGAAAAAATAGGCCACAACTGTGTGTTTATCAGTAGTAGTGAGCAAGCTTGCCAAAGAGAGTCTCTTTAACAAATGGTGCTGGGAAAATTGCTATCCACATTCAGAGGATTGAACAAAGACCCATATCTCTCACAAGGTACTAAACTAAAATCACAATGGATCGAAGAACTAAATGTTAAAACAGAAATACTTAACCTGCTGGAAGATAAAGCAGCTAAAGTAGCTAAAAGTAGCTAAAACTTTTGAAATCACAGGTGTGGGCAAGGACTTTCTGGTAGAACTCCAGTTGCACAAGAAATAACAGCAAGTCAATAAGTAGGCTCATTGGGCTGGGGATTTAGCTCAGTGGTTAGAGTGTTTGCCTTCTTGCCTTGTAAGCACAAGGCCCTGAGTTCGATCCTAGACTAATTTGGAGGAGGTCAGGGATTTGGCTCATTGGTAGAGTAGGATCATATCAATTTTAAAAACTTTTGTACAGCAAAAGAAACAACCAAGATAGTGAAAAGAAAACATAGAGAATGTGAAAAAATTTTGCCAGACAGAGGATGACTATCTAGAATATATAAAGAAATCCAAAAAGTTGACCTCCCCAAATAAAAAACCTAATCAAAAAGTGGCTAAGTGAAAAGAATAGACACGTCACAGAAGAAGTACAGATGGCCAATAAATACATGAAGAAATGTTCAACACTGCTGGCCATCAGAGAAATGCAAATTAAAACAGCACTGAGATTCCATCTTATTCCAGAAAGGATGGCCATGATCAAGAAGTCAGTAACAAATGCTGGGAAGTCACATACCAACTTCACACAAGCAATGCAAACATTATGAGGCAAAAGGGGCAGGTGTGGCATCAGCAGGCTGCACAGCCTACAGCGAAACCTACTAAAGCTACTATCCTGTGCATAGTGGTTAAGAACTGGCAGTCTGGGCTTGATTTTCCTCACCTGTAAAATGGGGCTTCTGAGAACAAAGTCGTTGAGGAAAATAAACGAGATGGACTTTTGGTCCTAGTGCCAGCATGGAAGCACCCTAGAAATGGACGTTTCTATCCCTACAACAAAACAAAGCTAAATGAACTGAAAACGGATGACTTTGTTTGGACCCATCAGAGAACTGAGTTCTCAGGAAGACGCCTGTCTCTAGTGTCCAGAGAGGCAGGTAAACTGCATGAGTCAGACTGAGATGTGTTCACCTGGAGAAGACGCCTCTGGAGTTACAAACTGGCAGGAACAATTAAACAGTAAATCTGTGAATGCTGGAAGCCGGGTGTGGAGAACTTGAGAGCCAAAAGCTCCTGGGACCAGCTTTAGGCAGCACCTACATTTCAGTGGATTGTGCTTCAAAGAACTCCACCATTTTCTCTGGGTAGACTCTGAGAAGGAAGGGTCCTGTCAAGACTCTGACAAGGAGAAGAGAAGAACACTCTCTGCAAAATATGCCCGGAGCCTCCCCATAACACGTGCATATGAAAACTTTTATTCTGTTGAGGGCAGAGTGTTTTTCTCTTCTAGCACCCTACATCCCTTCCTGTCCCAGCTAAGAGGGAAAAAGAAAAACCAAAGAAACACTCGTACAGGTCACAGGCCAGGGACGTACACCCACCAAACAACCTCGATTTCTTCCTTCCCCTTGCTCACACCCGTCACTGGCCAGCAGCTCTCCACTACCGTAAGGAAGGGTCAGGGCTGAAGGGTCGCAGGCGCACGCACTCTCTGAGGAAGAGCAGTCAGGGAAGTCCTGAATCCAGCATGAACGCTGGAGGAATCTGGACCCTACATTTGGCACCCACCACTACAAGTATCAAACACAGTCCAGATCCAGCCGATTAGCACAAAACTTCCTGCTCCAGCCATGCGGTCTCTCGATTCCTACTGCCTGACACATCGTGACTGCATTTCATGGAAAAATATGAAGCACACAAAAGGCAAGAAAAACCAGTCTGAAGGGATAAAACGAGCATAAGAACCAGTTTCAGATGTGACACTGATATCAGCTGTCTGATAAAGAATTTAAAATAACTATGGTTAATACGACTTCTAATGGGAAAAGATGGATAAGGTAAACACAAATTAAAAATCAAAGAATCAAAAGGAAATGGTACAAATTAAAAATATCACTCAAACAGAAATGTGGAAGAATGCCTTTGCTGGATTTATCAGTAGTTTGGACGTGACCAAAGATAGGTCAGATAGGTTCAGATAGGTTCACTGATGTTCGCATCAGTGAACATGAAGATAGGTCACTAGGAATGCTCAAACTGAAAGGCAATGAAAAGGGAACTTCAGGAAAAGAAAGGGGGAAAGAGAAGAAGAAGGAGAGAACAAGTTTTATAATTATATACACATAATTGGGATACCAGAAGGAGATGAAAAGACAGAATGGAACAGAAGAAATATTTAAAGTAGTTAGGCCTGGAACATTCTAAATTTAAAGACAGATGACAGCTCCAGAGAACATGAAGCAGGATAAATTCAAAACCAAAACAAATAAACCAATAAAACCCCAAAGTATAATCCTACATCCAGGCATATCATATTCAAATTGTAGAAAACCAGACACAAAATGAAAATTTTGAAACTGTGTAAGAGGAACACACACCTTTTAAGCAAGCAAGGATAAGAATTACACCAGAAGACTTATTGCACAACCTGGTGACTTCAGGTAATAATAATGTGCTGTATTCTGAATGTCTCTAAGAGAATAGATTTTAAGTGCTCCTACCACACACACACACACACACACACACACACACACACACACACACAATATTAAGTCTGTAAAGCAATCCATAAATTAATTAGTTCAATTGAGCCATTTCATAAATACATGTTTCAAAACATTGT
>PVJO010009872.1:0-67037 GCA_004026905.1 Hystrix cristata
AAAAAAGAAGAGTTAATACATTGTTTAATAAATTCAAAAAGTAACAGTCCTCTCTTATTTTTATTATGTTCATTCATATGATTATAGTTTTATGGCAAATAATACTGGATTATTATATATGATAATGATGTACATTTTTTATCTTAAATGACTTTCTTGCCATAAATATGGATAGATATATAGATATAAGAACAAAAATTAATTGTAGTCACAATTAAGGTGGTTAAGTATATAGAAAATATTTTGAAGATAACATGCTAAATGAATTAATTTTGGAAGCAATGTATTAAGGTTAAACAAAATTAGTGTTGGTTTTAAAAAGAATAAAATTGACACTGAGAGAAATACCAAATTAAAAAACTGAACTATGTCTTAAATAAAAGTAAGGTAGGTTAAAGTGCACATAAACGTGGAAGCTAACATACAAGTATATGCAAATGATTTTAGTTAAAAATTTAACTTCAATATTTTTCCATATCTCAACATAGAAATTCCTGTCTCCCACTGTAGACCTCCAGAGAAGGTAATTGAGATAATCACATCTTCGCTCATGGCATGATATCTTCATTAGTTTGTCAAGCCTGTTGCCTTCTTTAATATTCTTCCCTATATCCAGTCTTCATTAAATGATTACCACTCCCAGTAATATGCAAACATATTTCATGTACAACCTTGGATATTCATGTAGTCTTAAATATATCTTTATCATTTATGTGAAGAATGAACACATACATGTCCTATATACATTTGTGCTTGCCTTGTATAATTTACCAATAAAATCGTAGTTTTTATTTAAATATTTTTACTCTCTCCTTGAACTTGAAAGGCGTCAGGTCCAAGTGGAAAATTATTTTTGAGTGTTGGTCCCCTCATATCTTTTTAAAACAATTTATATAAACTAGTGTCTCTATGCAAATTTAGTTATATGGGGAACTATTTAGTGCACACAATTTAAAGCTGTGTTTCAAAACAGTTAAGCTGATAACACAGAAACTAATATAGGCAATAAAATTTAATTTAACCTTATAATTAGTCTTCTCTTTAAGAATTTATACATGTTCAATGTGTACTCCTTATTTAACAATTTACCATCGAGATCCTCTTCCAATCATATAAGCTAAGATTTTATTAGCATTGCTGCTTCATATAAGTGAATTATGATCACAATTACTTAGATATATTCTTCTTTCGTTTTTAGTAAGTTCCCTGCACTAGAATTCAGACTCCAGAGCACAGGCTGCAAGTTTATGGCAATTTGAACTAGCGAGTTGGTTGTAACGTGTCAAATATTTAAACTGATAAAATTAGTTAATGTCTTTGTGTGCTAATTTTACTGTCTAGAAAATAGGGAAAGCAAAACTACTCTTTATGGAACTGCAGAAAGTTGTAATAATGCCAAATACATGTAAGAGTACAGCAACTTAATATAATAATATTTTTAAACCATGATGAGTGTATGTACATGTCAATGCAAATTGCAAATGCCATATTTATTATTTTTCTTAATACTTAATGGGGGATAATATGGCCAATAAAAGGCTAAAATCTGTCTGTTTTACTTTTACCTTACATTAAAAGTTCTACATTCATATAATTACTACTTTTTGCAATCTTTTAACCATTTCTGAATTTTTAGTTTAAATGCATATATAGAAAACTCATCCCATGATTTTAAAGTACTTCCCCAGTTAAATAGTGAAGTTAAGAATATTTATAACTTGAAATTATCCCAGATAAATATAATTATCCACTATTTTCAATTATAAGTACTTAGTCACATTGGAACTATTTTCATTAATATTGTATCCTTTATTTATAAACTGGACATTACTCTGACATGAATATTATCCCAATTTTAATAGGAAATAACATTTATAAAACAGTATACACCAAAAAATTATGCAGATTTCTGTCTACAACATCATGCTGATCAATTTTAAAACCCTACAACTTCTGCTGCTGCTAATACACACAGAATTCTGTGGCCATATGTGTTGTTGTGTAGGATAGTCACAAAAGTATCCTGCAACATCAACAAGGTTTTGATCTGCATTATTTTTCTCAGAAATGTCATTACCAGAGAATTTGTATTATCCTCACCAATAGATTCAGGAAAAGTGTTTAACAATATGTCCACATCCTTTCACGACAAAAACTCCCCACGAATTAGTGTAGAAGGAATGTATCGCAACACATTAAAAGTCATGCATGGCAAGACCACAGCTAACGTCATACACATTAGTAAAATGTTGAAAGCTTTTCCTGAAAGATCAGGAATAAGACAACAGTGTACAATTGTATTGGTTAGCTTCCTCATTACTGGGACAAAGTAATGACACCTATGATTGAGAGTGGGAGAAGTTTAACTTCACTCACCATTTCAGAGATTTCAGACAAAAGTTGGTTCCATGGCAGAATATTCAAGGCAGAAGGACATGGTGGTAAAAAGCTGCTCAATTTAGGGGATCAGGAAAGCAGAACCCCAGAGAGGAAGGGGCCAGGGGCCAGATGCAGTCTCCCAGGCCACACCCCCAGGATCCATCCTACAAACCCAGAAGTACCCTTTACTAATCACTTAGGTGGTTCTCAAGCCAATCAAGATGATGATCAAGATTAACTGTCACACCATTCTTGCCACTTTATTCAGCATACTTTTGGGGCTCCTTCTCACACCAACTAAATAAAAGAAAGAAAGAAAATGGCATCAGATTGAAAGTAGAAAGTTAAATTGTCCCTGTTTATAAACATCATGATCTTATGTATAGAAAAAACTAAAGACACCACCAAAAACTTTTTTAGAAATTGATTAACGAATTCAGCAAAATTATGAGATACAAAATCAAGATAAAAAATATAATACTCTGGTATCTCTTCATATTTTATAAATCTTTTGCCTTTTACTAAAGAAAAAAACTAATCACATCTATATACAATGGATTATCTGAAAAAATCCTAATTGCAACTATAGAACAGAATAAATTTAATAAATAAATTTAACCAATGAAGTATAAGATCAGTACACTAAAAATTATGAAACATTGGTGAAAAATTATACAAATAGATGGAAAGATACCCCATGCTCATGATTTAGAAGGAATACTATTGAAATGTATATACTAGTTCCGTGTGAACTACAGATTAAATGCAATCTCTGTCAATATTCTAATGACCTTTTTTTCAAGAAATAGGAAAGATAATCCTAAAATTCCTAAGGCGCTAAAAAACCCTCAATAGTAATAACTATCTTGTAAATAAACTATCTTGTAAAAAGTATAAACATGGAGGCATTATACTTTCTGATTTAAAAATATATTACAAAGCTATAGTATCTGTTACAGTTTGTATCTAGATGGCCCTACAAAGCCTCATGTGGTCATAGATGGGGTTTTATAGAGATGGCTGGATCTAGGGTGTGTGATCTGGTATGATGCTAGGAGTAAGGCTGCCCCAACTTGGGTGTGAGTGTCACCCACCCTAAGGGTGCATAGCTGGGTAGGATATAAAGGACAGAAAGAGGGTCTGCTGCTTTGCTGCCTTCTGCCTGCCTTAAACCATTTCTCATCTGTGATGACCCTCTCTCATGTCACCCTGCCTCGGAGCCAGACAACTATGAACTGAAATCTCTACAAATTGAGAGCGAAATATACCTCTCCTCCTTTAATTTTTGAGTGTTGGGTATTTTGTCTCAGCAATAAGCAGTGTAACTAAGACAATATCCAATAGAGAATGGTAATGGCCTAAAAAATAGAATAAATGGCCTAAAAATAGAATTGCACCAATGGAATAGAATTTTAAGGCCAGAAATAAGTTCAAGTATTCGTGGTCAGTTCTTTTTCAACAAAGACATAAAGAAAAAACAGCAAGTAAAGAAAAATGTATTCAATAATTTATATTGGACAATTGGATATTCATATAGAACAATGAAATTTGATCCTTATCTTATGTCATATATAAAATCAACTCAAAATGCTTAAAGGGTGAAATATAAAACCCAAGACTCTAAAACTACTGGAAGAAAACAGAAGAAAACCCACATTAGTTTGGGAAAGATTTTCTTGGGATAAAACCCCCAAAGCACAGGGAACAAAAGTAAGAGTAGACAAATGGAATTCTGTCAAATTGAAAGTTTCTGCACAGCAAAAGAAACAAGAGCAGGGACAAATTGTGGAATAGAAGAAAATACCCACATATCTGATAAGGACTTAATATTTAAAATAAAAAAGGAAAACCAATTGAATAGAAAAAAAATCCTGATTTCAAAAATGGGAAAATGGACACTGAATAGATACTTTTCTTTCAAAGAACACATAAAGGTGCCTAACAGATATATGTAAAAATGCTGAACACTGC
This sequence comes from Hystrix cristata, assembly GCA_004026905.1. Taxonomy (NCBI): domain Eukaryota; kingdom Metazoa; phylum Chordata; class Mammalia; order Rodentia; family Hystricidae; genus Hystrix; species Hystrix cristata. The sequence continues at coordinate 4,351 of PVJO010009872.1, forward strand.
TGACATCAGGGAAATGAAAATCAAAACCACAAGATGTCACTTCACACTTGTTAGAGTGGCTATTCCCCAAATGACAAATGATAAATATTGTGGCGGATGTGCTATAAAAGAGATTTGTTGGACACTGTTGGTGGGAGGGAAAATTGGTACAGTCATTACCACAATATGAGTTTTATCAAAAGGTTACAAACAGAACTAACAAGCAGTGTCACTGTTGGGTACATATGTAAAGACATGAAATGACCACCCTGTGGATATATCTACACTCTCGCATTCACTGCCGCATTATTACAATAGCCAGGGGCTGGATGTGGAGGAGAGACGGGGTAATGTTGGTCAAAAAATACAAAATTTCAGCTAGAGATGGATAGCTTCCAGAGATCTACTGTATAGCTTTTCATAGTAAATAATCTATCACACCCTTAAAAATTGCTAAGAGTATAATTTTAGTTGTTCTCACCACAAGTGATATGCATGTGTTACATTAGCCACTGCATAATGTTTATGTATTTTAAAATATCATGGTGTACCCCAGCAGTTTATATGACTTTAATTTTAAATTAAAAATGATATCTAAAGTTCTGTAAGGTGGTTAAAACACAAAAACAACAACATGGAGATTATTTTGAAAGCAGCTTGGCAAAGAGAGGCCATTAGCTCCATGTATGCAAAGGTAATGATTGCTAACCTCTTCAAAGAAACAACATGAGAGAGTGGTAGAATTATATATGAAAATGCTGGAAAATTACCAAAGTATAATTCTGTATCAGCGAAAATGGTTTTAATAATGAAAGTATTTCCAGAGAAACAATATATTTGTTGATGACTTCTTTCCCTTAGCCTAGCTAAAATTTGATAGTATAAATAATTACAGAATAAAACCAGGGTCCGTATTTGTGCCGTTCAAAATACTTAAAAATGCTCATTCATTGGAAAATGGAAAAGACAAATACTCCAAATTTCATTCTCCCACCACCATGACAGAATGGTGCTAACAGGCTTATGCTTCGGTTGAATCTTCTTTCATTAAGTCTTTGATTCAAAATGAAATGTTTTCTTTCTCTAACTACCTAGATCCAGATGGGAGAACTGATAGTGAAGGATATTTTTTGTTTTGTTTTCATTTCTGATTCCCTACTGTGAGCTTTTTTATTTTACAACCTATGGTCACCGCCATGTACTGCTCTACTGTCTTGAACTAAGAGAAAGAGCCAGATGCGTGGCACACATTTATAATCCAGCACTCTGGAGGGAAGAATGATGAGAGGTTCAAACACAGTCTAGGGAATTTAGTGACAACCTATCTCAAAATTTTAAAAAATGAAAAAAAAAATGGCTGGGGATGTAGCACAATGTGAAGCCCCTGAGTTCACTCAAGAGTACTGCAATAAATAAATACATAAGTAGATAAATAGATGAAAAAATGTTATTCATACAATGTTCTTGTCAACTGTATTTGTGTCCTCTGAGACTAGCAGTACTCATGCTTTTCCTTCCCAAGGGCTGTTTTCTAGATTCTCTGGAGACTCTGAGATTCTCTCTCCTAAAGACTTTCTACGGAAGAGCTGGGGATCACTCCTTTTATCCTTAGAATTTCTTTTCCAGCTTCTCTGATAAGCTTTTGCATCTTCTAGGTGGCCCTTTTAGAAAGAACTCCAAATGCCTCCATGCCCATGTGGCCCACACAAGGTGCATGGGAATCCTCACGTGCTTCATCCCCACAAATTTAGCAGAAACGGTAAGACCACTGTAGGGACGGTATTCTGACTGCCAAGAGTTAATCTCTTAGGTCTAGATTTCTTTTTCTTTTTTTTTTTTAGATGATTTTCAGGTCATTATTTACTACATGTTAGAAGTACATAATATTTACATTCTTTGTGTGGAATTGGTACATTTATACAATACACCTTAAATACTTTTTCATCTCTTTTCCTCTCCTTCCCTTCTCCCTCTAACCATCTCTTGATCCTATTCCATTTTGGGGTTTTTTTTGTACATGTTTTCAGTACCTGATGTTTATATTCCTTGTGTGGAGTTGGTTCATATACACAACATATCTCAATTCCTTTTTGCGTCCCCTTTCCAGCCCCTTCCTAATCCCTCCCTCCATCTCGTGATTTCCTTCTCCTTCGAGAAAGATCTATCGCCCCATGTCCTGTTATCTAACTTTTATTTTGTTCTTTATTTATACTTTGGATTTCTCATATAAGAGAAATCATGGGATAGTTAAATTATTGGGTCTAATTTATTTCACCTAACATTATGATCTCAAGGTGCATCCATTTTCTTACAAATGACGGAAGTTTATCTTTCTTTATGGCAGAGTAGTACTCACTTGTGTGTAAATAACACATTTTCCTTATCCCTTCATCAGTTGATAGGCATATAGGTTTTGCCTCCAAGATTTAGCTATTATAAATAGTGCTGCTATAAATATGAGTATTCAAGTGTAATATGATGTTTTTAACTCTTTGGGGAAGATACCTGAAGGGGAAGAGCTGGGTCAAACGGAATTTCTAGTTTTAGTTTTTTGAGAACTTTTTCATACTGATTTCTATAGTGGTTGCACTAGTTTAACTTTCCACCAACGATATAGAAGGATTCAATTTTCCCCATAGCCTCACAAGCATTTGTTATTATTTGATTTCATTATGATGTCCTAAGCAAGAGTCAGACTCAAACTCAGTTCTGACAAATGTAGAAACTTCCTGGAAGCATCTAATCCCATCTGCCTGGGTGAGAGTTTCTTTTAAACCACTTTTCTTAAAAGTTATTTTCCTTACAAAATATTCTCTTTTCTCTACACTTCTCACCCATTTTCAATTCTTAATATTGCTGAGAGTTTCAAGGATTGAAATGTCCTATGAAAATTACCATACATATCTAATTCTTTTGTACTCAGTTTGTAATTTAACTCCCATATCTCTTGGCATCTATCGGTTCTGATACCCTCTTTTTATTGGTCTTCTCTCCATATTCTTAATGACTTGGAAAAACATTTATTTTAATTTTGATTCAAATTTCTAAACATTTTCTATATTAAAGATAGATTGTTCAGTATTTTTAGCTTTTGACAGCCTGAAATTATAATCCAATGTAATTAAATTTAAATATGAGAAGATGATCATTTTAACATTCAGGAAAGAGAGAATTATAACTTTTAATTTTACTTATGTCCTAAATAAATATTACTCTCTCTTAAAATTAAGAGTCAAAGAAAAGTAAGAAAGTCTGCAAAAAATATAAATCCAGGTTGCACCACAAATAACATCAATTTTACTGGAGAATCTATAACAGAGAGACAAAGGAAAAAGAAGTTTGGCAAAGTTGGATAGTCAAGCTGTATCTGGACTTGTGATGCCTATCCAAAATGAGGCTATTTGGAGTTTCGTCGATCATTATAGTCAAGTAATTGTGACATGGTCTTTCCAGCAAAGAGTAGCTTTAAGTACAGTAAACCTATTCTACACATCAGTGCATTAAAGACCATACCTCTATAAAACATGATTGTCATGGTTGTCATCACACCAGCGAAAAAAAGTGAAGACAGCCATAAAGGAAAGTTTACTGAGCGTATCACAGGGAGGGGTAGACATTTCTTACAGCCTAAAGTATTCTCGCTAGTGATGTACTCAGACCTCATTTTAGGACCATTTCATGAACTTACCTTATACAATTCTGTTAATATCAACTAATTTGAAGGAAGATTTTTTTTTAAATTATCAATATAGATTTTTATTTTGGAAACGCATGAGTCTCACAAGAACCCCTTGCTATTCTGAGATGCCTATACTGACTGGGAATCGTAACTCTTATGAGACATTTGTATTATTGAGGTTTCTAAGTGGCTGATAAAATAATGGTTTATGCATTTACTACTGCTCTTAAAAGCTAGAAATTGAACGTCTCTACAGTATATACTCACTGACGTCTTTGTGTTTAGATTGTAATTCCCTTCTCTTCTGAATCCCCCGAAACCAGCCCTACATTTGTCTGAAGGAATGAGAGGTATAGGAAGTATATGACATTCACAAGAAGCTCCTGTAATTTTCAGGTTATGTGTGGTATCTGCAGTATGTATTATGAGTTTATTTCCAATGGAAAATTTCAAATGGAATTTATTTCAATTTGCATAATGAGGCAAAACTTTTAAACAAGATGGTCTTGTATGTCAGGCATTGTTCTTTTTTATTTAATTATTTATTTTTTTGGCCTTAGTTATACAAAAAGGAAGATTTAGAAGCATGTAAACCAATAATAGTTATTCAATCTAAGCTGTAAGGGTAACTTACTATGGGCACTGGAGGTTGAGATGGGATATTATATTTGCATATATACAGTATGTGGAAAACTGTTCTACCGTTTTATGGAGCAGCAATCATATTTAGTTTAATGTCTTTTAAGTCTCATAAAACGACATTAGGAGATTTTGCTATTTGGATGGTGAGCAATCAAAGCTGTGGTGTTAACTCATCATAACACTACTAGTTTGACTCTTTCAGGCTTCATTAAATTGGGGATATAAATATGCCAGATCAACCAAATGAAATTGGAATGCTCTTATTTCGGGGTATAGAGTAGGCTGAGTGAGTTTGGTTTCTTTTATATTTGTGGTTAGGTACTCTGCTCATACATGGCCCTTTCAACAAGAATCAGGATTAAGGACATCATTAAAGCTCAACTTTATACCACGACTCTCCTGGGATCCCATAAAACAGCTACGCCCCAAATCATTTCCTCCGCCTATCTTCTCATCCTTTATTCTTTCCTTTTGTGTACCTAGCATGATCTCAAAATCTGTCTGTCTGGCCATTGTTCCAAATAATAGCATTTCAGAGGTAAACTGAAACAGCATTGCAGAGAACTCTGGGGGAGTACATAAATTATAATAGGTCTGATCAATCTATTCTTATATGTTTTATCCACTGAGTTTCTAGGGTTCCAAAGTCACGTATCTGCCACTGCCCTTCAAAATCACTAATTTCATCCTCTCAGTGTGGAATAGGGATCTACAATGAAACGCAAAGTACTTAAATCATATAGACATAAAGACTAGAAACAAAATTGTTTTTATATTTTAACAAATTTTTTAAAATATTTAAATGTTGAGGACAATAATAGTACAAAATAGGCAATATTCCTATTGTATTCTGGATCTGATATCTAAATTTCCTTTTTAGATTTCTACCTTTACCTGTATCAGTGGAAAACAAAAGCCACTTTTAAATTATAATTCTTCTTTCTTTTTCAAAAATCTGTCAAGTGAATTGATATTTTAATCTTGTGTTCTAACAGAGAAACACAACACTTTTCAGAGCCAACCGCCTAACTTATTACATGTGACCCTTAGACTTTTTGTAGATTTTATTTTATGAAAAATAAAACAAAATTTCATAAATAAGAGAATAACAGTAACAAGAGATTAACAAATAAGAGATTAACACGGTGTATCATTATCTTCAAAGTAGTTACTCAGAGTACAAGATATAGACCAAAAAGTTTCTTACTAAAAAGAAACAAATCTTTCCTTTCAATGATCTTAGATATTTTTAAAACCATGGGCACTAGGACTCTCTTCTTGCCGCCATGGGCATCTGTGAAATGATTTGAAGGGGAGAGATGCAAGTGAAAAGCGAATCATCTTTCATTGCTGAGTAGGTGTAATGAATAGATGAGAGCCCAGAATCCAAAATTAGAAGTAGCGTATTAGTCACGTTCCCATTATTCAGACAAAAATACCTGAGAACAGCAACTTAGAGGTTTATGTGGCTCATGGTTACACAGGTTTCTGTCCATGTCAGCTGGAACCAAGGCAGAAATGTGATAGAGGAAGGGCCAGGTGGGCGGGAAACTGTTTAACCCATGACAGCCAGGAGCAGAGAGCTATAAACCCTCTGAAGCCCCGTCCCCAGCGATGGCTTCTCCAATCAGGCCCTTCCTCCTGACAGCACATTCAACTATGAATTCATTCATGGGTTAATCCATTGATGAGTATAGTGCAGAAAGCTCTGAGCACCTGAGACATCTGAGGGACATTTTAGACACAAACCACAACACCAGGCAACATTAGACAATATAGAAATACTACTCACCTTATTACAGGGGCCATATCATATATCACATCATAGCAACATTTATTCCTCTATTTTGTAGCAGATATAAAATTCCTCAATTTTAAATTTCTGTGTATTTTAACTATTTTCAAACATTTTCTAGCCTAGCATTGTAACCAATTTTTATCCAATTATTCAATGAAAATAATGTATTCATTCTAAGTAATAAAGTCATAAGTGCCCATTTATAGATTAGTGATCTGCAGGAATGCATTCAACAAATAAATATTAAAATATTGATTGATCTAAATAAGTTGCTTTTATACTTTAAAACATTTCCAATAATCTCTTAATATATTACCAAACCACATACAAAGGATATTAATACTATTGAATAATTGTTATTTAACAGAATTTTTAATATATTTCTGTTTCCCTACAAGATTTTTGAGCTTGTTTTGAGGTAATTACAATTAAGAAAAATACGGAATGATAAAAGAGCCAAATAATTTGCTTCGTAAAAAAATTAGATCATTATGGTTTATGAATCAGAAAGAGATTAATCTAATTTGATAAAGATTTTAATAATTCCTGGATTATATTTAAATGTGATCTAAATTTCTAAGAGTACAAATTTCATTATTCAGTTTGTATAATTCAGGTTAGGATCACCTGCTATATTGCTGTTTTATTTTTTAAGGTAAAATTTCTTTCAATATAAATGGTTCCATTGCATGCAATTTTTGAGAAATAAAAATAGACGTTTGCTACACTAGTATCAAATTGGACTTTTTGCTTAATTATTTCTTTTTAAAGTTGCATATAACACCGCTAAAGAATATAGTCACTTCATTCTTCAAGGTGTAAGGAGTTGAAAACTATATATTGATAGAAAAAACATCTCAGCCTTATTTGCTTACTGGGAGCAGCATCAGAAGACTTTTTCTCAACTCAGAGCCATTATGTCCTGGAATGTCACTTCAAAGTTGTGTGCCTGGTTTCCAGTAAGAGTTAGGTATTGTGTATCTGTCTGTACTCTTATTGTGGGTGACAATCACCAAGGATTCTGCTGAATACCACCCCTGTCACTGTTGGCGTTTGCTGTTTGACTATTTTGTCTTTTTTCACCTTATTCTTACAAGTGGATAGAAAAATCAAGTAATTCAAGAGAAGAAATATAAAGTTAACTCAGCTTTCAAAACCTTGCCTGCTGTCATTTTCTAGAGTTAAGAATTTTACCCGAAGCATTGAAAGTCTCACCCTGACATCAGACTGCAGTAATTAATCATTAAGTAGTGATTGAGGCAGTGGACCCCAGAAAATATCTCCATACACTACCATATGTTGGAGCCAGCTGCAGGCTGGGACTTGGAGGGAAGCAGCACACAGAAGAGCACCTGACAGTTCCCTGCTGTGAAGTCCAGTAAGGGAGCTGCTCACTGCGGGCCAAAAACTGAACGCTTGCTCGTGTTGACCTTCATTACCTGACAGTGTTTAAAAGAGAAAATGTCAGTGTTAATGTACTGGAAGTTTAAACAATTAATCACACTTTAATGAGGACACCAGCATTTTTTTTTCACCTTTTCCATTATTTTTCTTAGGTCTTTTTCATCCTAACAACAAAAACAAATCATTTTAGCAACATACATCTTTTCACAGTAAAAGAAAACTTATGGTTGACAAAAATAAGCAAGTAAAACAATTTTAACATCGTCATAATTCCTTGTGTTTTGTTCAATAAAAGAATAAGTAAATGTTATTTTCAAAAGCTTAAAGGGCTATTGTTTATGAAAAAAAAAAAAGTAAATCTTGTCTGCTTCTCCCCAGGGAGTTTATTAATAAAGCTCATCATCGGGAGTTATTAAAAGACATATTTGAACTCAACTGAAGCTAGAATTTATTAACAATTAGACCCGTTTGATAATACAACAGCTTCTGTCTTGAAGTATTGAGCGTAGGGATTCCCATTTTAGAGAGATACAATAAGGTCGTAGTGGAATTCCCTGAGTATATGAGTTGTTAAATCACACCACTTTATCAAGAGTTTTAAATCTGAGTTTACAAATACTTACCAATTACTATGTAAATATCACTGTAGTAGATATATAAGGGCTTACTTACTTTATAAATGTATTCAAAATAAAAATACCAGCCTCATTTTTACTGAGTATAGAAATAATTCATGTTTTCAATAGAGATTTTGTTCATAATGGAATCAAAATTAAAGGTTTGTTTCATTAGATAAGTTTTATATATGATCTCTGTTCTTCTTACATACATATGTAATAAACATTTTAAGAATATTTTAAAATATAATGCATCAGAGGTCATTGCCAAATTTACAAATTAACTGGGGAAGATTTTCTAACTTGAGTGTTTGCTGTAACTTTGAATTATTTTAAACTCAATATTAAGCTAGGGGTTAAAAAAATATAGTATGATGGGGAACTTCTGTCTGTAAGTGTTTTTATTTTATCAACATTACATAGAAGAAGCAACCAAAATTAACGATGACTAAATAACAGTCCCCGAGGTAGTGGATACAATGTCTGAATATAAAGTTGAATATTTACAAGAAAGATTTCTCTCTGACTTCATTTAAAGGTATTTTCCTGCCAAATAGTTTGGCTATTATCATTAGAAGTAAAACTTTCCTCTTCTGCAATACAGGCACATGCACAGATGGAGGATAAGAGTTGTATTTGCAATGATGCATAAATAAAAACAACACAAGATTTTAATATGATTTAACACTGTGATTAAGAACATGGGAATATTAAGTGATTAAAATAATATTCTACATTTACTTTTTAAATTTCATCTAGAAACCTTTTTTTCTTGATATTAATGCTAGAAATCCTGATAAAATGACCAAAATATAAATTTGCTGATATAGATTTATAAAAATATACATTCACTATCTGTCCTTGAGAGGCAACATTTCTTGCACAGATGAAATGGTGTGGCACTTAGAGGTATTTCTTGTTAGTGTGTGTGTACATTCCTTTGCCTGTCTGATTCCTTCAAGCAACAGTTGAAGGACCTAGGTAAAGGAGATACTTTAGGTTAACTTTTAACTCACTGAAATTTGGTAGTTCTCTTTTCTGCTATAATGAAATAAGAATTAGATTCAAGGATGGTTTACAAATGGAAATTATGTAACAAGGTGTGTGAATACAAACTCTGCCAATTAAAGTTTTCAGCCATGATGACCTTTATGTGTTTTTTTCTCTCTTAGTATTCAAGTACCTTCTTTCCTTATGCACATTTGTAGATCTCAATTCTATTTGAGACACTAGTGCTGTATTTCTCCTACTTTGCTTTTTAAAATAACAACTACTGATTTGAAGAAGGCAGTTAGTTTGGTAGCTACTGATATCTATCTTTAGTTTATAGCTTCTGTGCCTTCCGTGTTGGACAGATGTGTAGCTACTAATATGTATCGTTAGTTTGTAGTTTCTGTGCCTTTTTTGGTGGACAGATGTCTCCAACTGCCTTGTGACTTCCTTTAAAAATTCTATCTTAATTCTTAACACCAAGGAAAATACCTATATAAATAAAAAGCTATTCCTCCAGGCTAGATCTCCTAGTGAGTAGTAGTCTTTAAATACTTTTCATCCAGGCGCGGTGGTGGTGCACTCCTCTAGTCCCAGCACTCAGGTTGGCTGAGGCAGGAGGATCACCATGAGTTCAAGGCCTGCCTGGGCAACATAGTGAGTCCAAGACCTGCCTGAACTACACAGTGAGACCCTGTCTCAAAAAAAAAAAAAAAAAAAAAAAAAAAAAAAAAAAAAAAAAAAAAAAAAAAAAAAAAGAAAGAAAGAAAAGAAAAAAATTCAAATTGATCCAGGTTTACAATTCATTATTATGCATCTAATTATCTAATTTCAGACTGCTTTTTGGTCTCAAGTCCCTGAAATATATATATATTTTTTTACTTAAAGCCTATGAAAAAGTTTTTTTTTTAATTAATGGTAAACACTGATAGGAATTTTCATGAGGATTTAGTGCTTCTCCCAAGCTTGAGTAGTAAAATTACCTGATTAAACTGAAACATCTGTTTGTTTTACCATTCTAAACAGAATTCCCTTGAATTTAGAGTTGGTGAAAGAAACAATTACTTGTTAATATTATTTTTATTGTCTGTTTATAACACAGCTAAATGTGCTCTGAGAGTTTAAAGCATCAAAACCCTCCCAAGATCTCTATTTTTATAAACTGCAATTTGAATAATATTGAGCAAATTTAGGAGATCATGAATTAGGGTTACGAATGAGGCAATCTAGGAGGAAAATACAATAATTGATGTCTTGTTTCTGTGTCAGTTTCTTTGGCAAACTACTGAGTACACCACTTGGTACATAGTTCTAAAGTGTTCCTTTTACAAACAATGACACATATGGGCTAAAATCATCTTAACATGTCACTAATAATAGACATACACGAATCCAAGCCCTTTGTGTGACATAAATCCGAATAAATACCAATTATAGAACTTTTTTAAATGCACATGGAAATAAATAAAGCTTCCTTGAGAGGTACTAGGTATCTATCTAACTTAATTTCATGTGAACAGTTTCCTGAAAAAACACTGTACATCTTTCACAGTGTAAATGTGAAGCAATCAAAATCACTTTTAATTAAAGCTCTTTCTCGTTTCTCTAAAGAAGAGCGAAAGAATGCCAAACAATATTAATGTACTCCATTATGACTTTGACTATATTTTATAACTTGAAAAATTTTCAGTTTAATGGTGCCATCAGCCTGCTTCTTAATAGAAAATGTTTTATTGGCATTTATGTTCTTTACCTAATGATGTGTATTTAAATGATGGCTGTCATCTTCATTAGAAGTGAATGTTGAAAGAGTAATAAGAGGGAAAATAGGAAAACCTAGTCTCATTCTAATTGTACAAACTGAGAATATAACCTTGGGCTAAGCATTTTACCAATTTGGCTGAAGACTTTAATTAAAAATACTATATAACTCTGACATTGCATGGTTACTTTTACTGTAATTTATTGTGACATGAAATATATATACATACATATGTTTTATTTTATATTTGTTTGTAAAATAAATGTATTACTTATTTCTTTTAGATGTAAAAAATCAACTTGTTAATACTGTGAGTGATTATTAGAGGAAAAAAAAATCAGACTTGAGACAATAGAAGTTGTCCCAAAGACAATCTCCTGGTATACCCAATATTGATGAAAATATAACAGTGGAAGCTTGCTATACTGAAGAATGCTCAAAAAAATACTGTTCCTTCAAATAATTTGTGAAGCGTAAGTTAAATGTGGGTTGTGGTTTAGTTAATTTTTATTAGCATTAAACAAATTAATAGGAAAATTATTCATTACGATCACTCTATTCTGTTCCGTATCAGCTTACAATGTATGATGTTTTTGCTCCCATATAGCATACATAGGAAATGTACCTTTTACAAACACTAACACAAATGGTCTGAAATCATTTTAACGTGTCACCAATGGACATGTACAAATTCAGGCCTTTCATGTGAAATAAATCCAAATAAATACCAGTTAAGTACAGAACTTTTCAAAATTCACACAGCAATATTTAAAGCTACTTGAGAGGTAATGAAGACCCAATTTAATTTCACATAAAGTTTCTTAAAAAAAAAAACACTCTACATCTTTCACATTGTAAATGTGAAGTAATCACCATGGTGTCAGCACCATGTTCTTAAATAAAAGCATTTTTCAATGAGGTTTTTATTATCTAAAACAAATAATTGAACAAATGTTATTTTTTCCAGTAAGGTATTGTACAGAAAACAAGTAATAGTCACTTCTAAAATATACCATGCATACAATCTATTTCATCTTACTAGGGAAAGTTTTTTCAGTATAATACCTAATTAGAATTTCTGTCATTTCTTCAAATGCAATCATGAATTTATTATTCTTTTTTGGACTACGTATTTATATCACATATAATGTCTTTGTTGCATTGATTATGTTTGGTAGTCACTTGCTCACCAGCCTGTGGTCTTGTGTCTTGTGTAGCCCACTTCTATAATGAATCAAGGGTTTACTTGTGTGACAAAACAATTACAAAGTAAATGCTTGCATTTAACTTTCTAGGCTAAGCCAGAAAAGCCAATGCAACTTCTATCTTGTTGCCTGAAGACAAGAATGCAGCTACTTTGGGAGAATCCACGTGCCAGGAATGAGGAAACAACATCTTACTGCAAACACATGAGAGACACTAGGTCAGATCTACCCAGTGTAGCCACACTTAATTCCAGTCTGACAAAATAAAACCATGAGATACAATAAATGAGTATTACATCTTAAGTCACTATATTTTTGAAATCAGTTAAGTAGCCCAAAGTAACTAATACAATTTATTACTCCTTATAATAAATTTCTTAGCTAGATGGACTGAAATTTTTCCTATCTATATTGAAGATACTTTGTACAATGTTTGACACAAAAGTGGAAACTTAAATAATGTTTACTGAATTTAATCAAATGAATTTAAATGTGATACTCCTGCTGACGTCACAGGTCAAGAAGGGGCTTAAAAATCAGTAAACTTCTATTAATCGACTACTATCAGAAAGAATGGCTTATCATCAACATGGCCCAAAACCAAAATATTATTCTAGGTACTAGTATTAAGTAATTTCATGATCACAAAAATTTATCCAGTTACTCTGTACAAAAATCAGTGAACTTGCTCTAAACTACCTACCTAGAGAAAGATTTCCTAAAATCTAAAATCCATAGATGGTGAAAGAAGTTGTAACTTATTTTAACATTTCTAAGGTCAAGTATAAAAATGCATGTGCTTTCTGGACAGACATCAGGTTTAACCTCTATCCTATTCTTCCAAGGAAAGACAGAAGGAAGAAAAAATTTATGAATGAAATGAAATGTCCACATGTACTATAAAAAATTGTGTCTTCCCCTTCAGAATCAGACAAATGTCACCAGATAGACAATCTTTCCATTCATTTATGTAAAATGAAAGAATCTATACCTTCTGAAGCTATCTAATATCTTCCTGGTGTGATGCTAAGCGAAACATGTACACTACTGATTTAATATTCACAATTAATATTATTTCGACTTTACAAAGGAGAAAAACTGTAAATACGTCTAGATTCACATGTATTTCCTATATTCTGAGGCGCAACAATTTTGGATCTCTGATTTCCAGGACCATTAACAAAACAAACCAAAGAATCAGACAAAGAAAAATACAAAAACAACCAATTCTGCCCAATAGTAAATTCCTTTCCCTAATCAGAGTTTCCAGAAGCTGAATGGAGTAGTTAATTTCGCTTATCAACTGTACTTCCTTTTCATTAATTATAGCTTTATATTTTTAACTTTCATTGAGAGATAAGACTTCATCATATCTGTAATGCTTCTGTAGTACAAATATTTCAGTAGAGAAGTTTACTAAAGTATCTTAATTCATTATAGCTCAAAAACTAAAGAATTCTTCAGGTTTAGGTAGAAACAAGGTTTAAAAAAAAAATTTTAAAAAGGATGTGAAACAGGACCAGGACTGGACTTTTCAGTAGGAAAGAGGAAGACAGAACATTTGCAAAAGGAAAAGGGGTCCAGAGATGGAGGGAGGAGTGAAGGAGGGAAGGGAAGGGGATGAAGAAAATTGAGATATAAAGGTACCAACTTTCCACAATGAATGCAATCAGTATGTACTATAAACATCTACTAGTAAAAATAAATTATATGCAATAACATTTTGGGGGAAATTCAGTCAATTAAGTGATTTTTTAAAAGGCTGAGATTTGATACCAGAATACACAACAAATCACATTTATTTTTTATCAGTTAAGTCAAAAAATACTCCTTGCCTCTCAGTAAGTCACTTTTGACATCCTCCTTTTTCCTAGTGTTGGAAAATGACTCTCAGCACATTTAAAAAGACATCCCTAAGTTTCAGTGTGTTCTTGTAGCATTTGTCACTCTCCTGATGCTTTAGCTGAATAAGCTTAGACCCTGGATATACATAATCGATGCTCTATTGTGTGACAGCCTATTTGAGTCAACCTATACAAATATACCATTGATTTGCAGATTTACTAATTACAGCTCCTAACTTTAAGCATGTCCAAGGCCCTTTTTACAAATTGAATTTGCTCCATTTGATATTATAATTTGATTATTTTGTGATCAATATAAATAGAAGTAATTACATAATAGTTTCTGTGAGGGAACAAGTTTCTTAATGCCTGCATAGAAGGAAAAACCACCAGGGCAATGATATAAAAGCCAAACAACTTACCAGTTCGTTTTACTGACAGAAGTAAATGCATTCGTGCTAAGGTAGAGCATTAAAATAGAAGCAAAGAGATTGTCATATTAACCAAAGAATTAATTTGAGGAAAAATATGAAAAACATAATATGATCCATACTGGGGATATTTGCAACTCTCCCTAAAACCAGCTTTTAGCTGTGTAAGTTTCCAAAACATCATCTTCTTCACCATTTCCACAAAATCATAAAGAATGTCAGATTATCTTAAATGCAACCAAATAGAAATGCAATACTTACTCTATGTCTTTTTATTATTAGGTAAAAATGTACACACTTGGTGGTTAGAAACTCCACTAAAGAATTAATCTACCTGTCTGGAATAGTTAAATGTGCTATAAAACCAGAATTCACTTATCTGTTATTCACTTCTTTAATTTTTCTGGATTTTCTGCTTCCTTTTTTCCTTGATGAGAGAAGGTAGTTAAACCCAATATTAATAACATTTGTGATCTCAGTGTGAAATATACTACTTGCTAGCCTTAATTGACTTCATCAGCCCCAGTTCTCATTATTGCAGTAAAATGTTTGTCGGTTTATTATTTAGCGTCCACTCATTATGTCAGAAATATCAGGTGATATATCTGGTAAGTTTATCCCAAAGCTTACCACAGTGCCAGACTTGAAGTGGGTGCCTAACAAATATTTGTTGAATAAATGAAGTGATTAGTAGTACATGGAAAAATGAGACAGAAACAAATTTGTGAGTACAATGATTAGGGTTAAAATACCAGCAGTATTAATAATTTGCAGAATGCCTAGCATCGGTGAGAATCATTGTGCGTAATGAACATTTGTATCTTTACCAAACTGCTCACCAGATATTCAACTCATGTCAAAAATCATACAATGACTCCAAACATTGAGCCCAATTCTACATGGGCTCAGCCTGGAAATGTGTCCTGTTGCTCCTGTTTTCTAACTTAACTCCTTCTTGGCTTCGCAAAGGGAGTGGAAAGAGCACATGAACAGCTGATGAAACTGATTAGGCTCCCCATTCTTTCCTTTTTCTCAAGACCTACAATTAAAGCTTACATCAAGTATCACCTAATTTTATTTTTAAAGTGGAGAACTGAAGCCAAAGTGGAGGAAATATGCAGAGGAACAAGGGCTTGAAAGTTTTGTGTGCAATGCCAGTTCTTCGTGCATAATTGAAAAATGCTTTTCCAATCAAACATGAATGATCTTAAAGATGCCTAGAAACAAGGAGAAATAAAAAGTTTACAGTTTCACTTGCGAAGAGTATAGATCCATGAGTCATAAGAAGTGATAAATTAGTAACAGTATTTTGATATAGTTAAAAGAAGACAGCAAGATAAAATTGTAATTACTTAATAACTGGCAGTAAATTTAATATAATGAAACATGATATTTTAAAATTATATTATAAAAGAAAAGTACATATATTATGCATTTTATTTGAACATTTTACATTACAGAAATGCAAATTTATATTTAAGATGTATACTTACTATGCCCCTATGGTTCCTGTTTCATACAAATCACAAATTATGAACATTTTCCCATTTCTGCAGACTTTTGCAGTCACGTTAGAGTAGATGAAGAATATAGTTTTCCTGGGTTGAGGATTTAGCTCAGTGGTTAGAGTGCTTGCCTAGCAAAAGCAAGGCCCTGAGTTTTATCCTCAACACACACACACACACAAAAAGAATATAGTTTTTCTACAATCTTAACTTTCAAATTCTTGGTATTTTGAAGAAACAACAACATAACCTAACAATATATTTCAACATATAGGAGATTTTAAAAATTTATTATGCACATATAATGTGTTTATTTTTACAGCTTTTGTCATGGGTTTGTGCTACAACCAATACTTGGTATTAGAGCATCTCTATTTAACATAATGAATGATTCAAAAATAGAAAGCTAATCTTATTTTGTAATTTAAAAATTAGAATGTAAAACTTTTAAATATTTAAATTTTAAACGTGTTACTCATATTCATGTAATTTCAAAATAATCTAGATTGTACCTCACATAGTAAGCTTTTAGGGAAACTGGCAAATGTTAGGAAAAATATATTCAGGCCAGGATTTGCTTTCTAGTAGCATAAATCCAAAAGCAATAAGAAGCCAAGTCTTTCATGTTTATGAGACAAAAGTCCAATGAACCACTTTTCTTAGGTTAAAAACTAATAGATATTACAGGAAATTAATAATGCAAAGTAATGAATAAAAGAAACCGAACATTTGCTAGTTCATTCCACAAATATTTCAGTCATTGAAGTTTCAGAGACACAATTCTAACTTATGAAAAGGCACGCAGACAATTGATGGGGCAAAAATCCCCACTAAGGCCTAGAAGAGAGGATTTTTGCACCGAATGCTTCATTTCAAGTCATCCCCCCTCTTTCTCCTCTGAAGTCTTATCACTCCACACACCCGCACTCTAAGGCGAGGAGCTCAAAGTTGCTAAAGTCTGGAATCATAATAAACTCCTGGGGGCTGGGGATTTAGCTCAGTGGTTACAGTGCTTGCCTTGCAAGCACAAGGTCCTGAGTTTGATCCTCAGCACCAAAAATAAATAAATAAATAAATAAACGCCTGAATTGGACATTCAAGGTAAAGGCTTCCTACTCAGGGTTGAGGAAGAGGGTGGTGGGTGTGTGACTGGGTGAAGGCTTCCTCTGGAATAAGGCAGGCAGAGCAGGGAAGAAGGAAGGAAAGAAGACCATAAGGAGGGGAGAATGCATTGGTTGAAAGAAAGCTGTTTTTCTTTGTTTTGTTTTTTGTTTGTTTTTGTAGGAAAAATAAGAATTACTTAGGAGTTTTTGAAGTCTACAAGTTGAGGACTAGTAGATGGTTAACAATTTTAATCAACTATGTTCTTATAGAACCTCGGGGATTTGAAAAAGAGTTTAAATTAAAATAACTAGAATTTCTATTTATTTTTGGCTCATTCAAATATAACATTCTTCCAAGATGATACTAAATGCATTATTACTTTTTAAGTAATGAAAAAATAGCAAAATTATCACAATTATTTGCTAAGCACATACTGAAAGTGGTTCTCTTTTGAATCGAAAGATGGATAATTTAGTGTGGGTATTTGAATTTGAGATATATATTTGACATGCAAACAGTGAGATGGAATACAGGCTGAATATAAAGATTTGTATCTAAGAAAAAGTTTTAGGATGGAAAAAAATACAACGGATTAACCAGCAGACTTGGAATAAAGAGAGGAACCCTCCCCTACCCTATGGCAGAAATAGCATGGTCCTTACAAAATTGATATGTAACATAGAGAATGTTTAATTCCTGGATTGCGCCCATCCTTAACATTAAGCCTAGACTTCTGTTCAAGCCTGGAAGGAATAATAGCAAATGAAAGAGGTGAAATTATAAATTTCACAAGCAAAGTAAAAAAAAAAAAAAAAAAGATACAGGGGAAGCCATTTTATTCAAAACAAAAATATACATTGAGAATTCAGAAGCAAATTAATTTATAGAAAAATCCTGGAAATTTAAATTAAAAATTTGAGGGAGAAAGTGGATTCTGGGATTCCATAAAATATGGAGTTAAATGCCAAAACGGTCTTATTTTAATATTATGGAATATTTCAATTCAAAAAGAAGGAGAATTTGAAGCATTTTACATACATATTTTGAGATGAAGAAAAGGTAATGAACAGAGAGAGAAAGAATAAAAAATAGCACAAAATAGTGAAAGTGCGGACAATATGAAGGCTGAAGAAGTAGTTGTATACCGGAAAGGTCTGGGTTTTAAGGAGCATGCATGTACTAGGGTTATAAAGTTACAACTAAAATTGCCAGTAAGTCAATTACGTGTACTCTTTCACTAATGACAACTGCAAGACAATACTCCTTAAGTTCTGAAAGATATTTTGTCTGAAAGATCCCCAGTGCTTAGAACAGTATATTAGTTGGCACTCAGTAAATGCTTTGGAATTAATATGACTACTTGAACAAACACACATGGAAGAATATATATTGAGGGAGGTAGAAGTCAAATTCCTTCATTCTTGCTGTAAACTATTATAAAAGTCTTAATCTATTCAAAGGGTCCATGGTAGAGAGGGTCAGGGGAAATAATAAACTCTCTAAATAAGAGTAATGGGAACCATACATAGGGTATCATCTAAAACAGGACACTTGTTTTAAAAAGTAGCTGTGATTCACTAACAATTTTAGGAGATTTGCATTCCAAAAGCCACACTAAAGTATAATCACTGACAATACTGAAGGGCAATTGAATAAAATCCATCTTCTCAAATGGCTGGTGCTGATTTGGGAATTGTAGTGCTAAGTTCAAGCAGAATTTGATTTTTCTCTTATCATGTCTGCCCTCTGCTGAAAACATAGGGTGCCAGTAGAGAATTAATCTTACATTCTGACACATAACATTAAAACTTTTATTTTTTAATTAAAATTCAAGTAGCTAAAAGCGGATACAGTAGACAGTTGGACAGCCTATTTGGCAGAGGCTGTGTTTGAGAAAAAAAAGAGAGAGAGAAACAATTTCTCTACATGACTGCTTTAGATCTCTCATCTCTCAACTATTCTTGGTGCATAAAGTGAAACTTTACCCCAAATGCATACTATTTGGAAACAGAAAAAAGCTTTTTTTGTTAAAGGCTACAATGGAAAATGCATAAATCAACCTTCTCAATTTGGATGACTTTGGTGATTTGCATTCATCTCTTTAAAAAGAGATGTCTTTGGAGACTTCCTATTTTTACATAAAAATTACACTCAGCATCTTCCAGACTCTTTTGTTCACTAAAATTAGATTTTCTCACTTATACAATTCACGGGGCCTAATTTGTTCAGAGGGAAGTCACACATGCCATTTATAGCATGTCCTCCTCTTGTATCACTCAAAAAAATTAAATAATATGGACTGTGGTCCCCCTCCCACACCAGACTCCACTCACTGGTGATTTGTGGAATGCAACTCCTGCGGGCAAAAGGCCACATCCCTGGTACAAACCAGAAAAGAAAAATTGGCCAACAGGAAGGTCTGCAAGTACCTTGGGATTCTCTGAGAGTAATTACTCTGGCCTTCAATATTAATGAGCATTTAGAGGAAGATCCACGAAGCATCCACCGAACTTGTAGCTTCGACAATTTCAGAGCTGTGGCTTTGCCATTAATACAGTCCTAATTTTCACTGATGCTTCAGGGCTCTGAGGTTGCCCTGGTTATGACAGGCGTAGTGCAGGATCCTTCCCAATGGATGTGTAACCACACTTTAATTTGGAAAACTCTTACCAGGGCAGCTGGAGAAGGAAGTGTAGCATCCTGTAACAGAAAGAAGGTATATCATATGACAATGAGAAATAAAAATCATGTCAATATTTAATATATATTTTAATACGGTATATACCTTACTGTTCTCTATAGGCCTTTAAAGCAAACCACATGATAAAATAAAAAGAGCTAGAAATTTAGAGTTATGTTACTTTTACTTTTGGCTTGATCCTTCACGAGGTGCATAAACTTGGACAAACAAGTTAGATCTTCATATGGGTCAAATTTCTAACTGTGAAGCGTTAAAACAGCATTACTGCGTAGCATTCTTGTCAAAGGCTAGTAATGTCAAATTCACCCAGGTAGCTTTGAGGACGCATGACCTAGGCAGTCACAGGGCCCTGTCATCAGTTTAATGATCTGCTGATCTGCTATGGCTCTCTTGAAATTCTTAATAATTTTTTCTAGAGGTTCTCTATTTTCATTTTACCCGGGATCACACAAATTACATGGCTCACGTAGCAAATTAATAAATCATCTGGTCCAGTGATCACCATATGTTAAGTGTTCAATGTGTGTTAGTCCATGCTTTGTCTTACTTTTTCTTCTTGTAAGCATAGGAGGTAGAGGGAAACCGGAGTGCCTGCTGCTTTACGCTTCCCACACTCTTCTTACACTCTTATGAGCTAGAAATCAGCTGATTTCACTTACTTTTCCTGGCTGTACCTTTCGATACTCTCTTTGGGGTTACATTTCAGTACTGGCCACACATAAAGCACTTCATATAAAACCTTAGAAAATAATCAATAGAGTCCTTTTATAGTGGGGGACTAGCTCTTGTTGCTAGACTATAACAGAAAGTTGAAGAACAGATAATAGTGCATTGAAATGTTGTTTGGTTTTTGTGTGCAGCTCAAATCTATTTGCTTTGGTTTGACTCTGTTGTCAATTCAAGACCTTAACAAAACCAAATCGTCAGAAGATTAGTTTTTTTAATCAGTTCTAGCCTCTGGGAATCATATTTCATCACTGACTTCATACCCAGTTTGTCTAGAAATGACAACAAAAACAAGTTTGGTATTTTAATATACGGTTAATATTTTCATATGCATGTTCTAATGTAGGTAAGCACTCCATATGCAAATTGGACTACAGCTAGTTGTGGAGTGTTTATTTTTTTCCTGCTGTAACTCTACCAGTTAGCGATTATAATAAATGCTTGCTTTCTAACTTATTTAAATTAACTTTATTTTAACTGATACAAAAATATCAATAAATGCAAATATTTAAAGTGTACTTATCATTGGACATTGTGGCCAATGCCTATAAGCCTAGCACTCCGAGAAGTTGAGGCAGGAAGATAGACAGTTTGACCCCAGCCTGGCCAATTTAGTGTCTCAAAATAAAAAAAATTAAAAAATAAAAAATAAAAAGAGCTGAAGATGTAGCTCAGTGCCCAGGCCCAATAGTGGCTTCAGTCTCTAATAATGATGAAAGAAAGTACTGTGCATATGAATGAGGTAGATAATGTGTGATGTTTCAATACCTGTGTAGATTATATAATGTATAAATTGGGCTAAACACACCCGTCTTCTCAAACATTCATCACTTCTTTACGCTGAAGGTACTCAACATCATGTTTTGTTTCTTGAAATATGCAATACATAACTATTATCTACAGTCACCCTAATAGGCAATAGCACCCCAAGACTTTTATTCATATTCTTATCCAGCTTGGGTAACCACCATTCTGCTCTCGCCTTTTATCACAGCTACTTTTCTAGACTCCATATTTGAGTGTAATCATATGGTACTTGACTTCCTGTGCCTGGCTGATTTCATTTATATAATGATCTCCAGATCGACTCATGTTGTTGCAAATGACAGGATTTCATACTTTTTTATGGATGAATGCTACTCATTGTACATTGATAGAACATTTTCTTTATCTGTTTATTGGTAGAGAGGCACTGAATTTGTTTCCATTTCTTGGCTATTGTGAAAAGTACGGCAGTGAACAAAGGATTACAGATATTTCTTTCACATTCTGATTACGTTGTCTTTCTATGTATGTAATAGTGGGATTTCTGGATCAAAGGATAGTTGTATTTTTCATGTTTTGAGGACTCTCCATATTGTTTTCCATAGTAGCTGCACTAACTTGCTCACCTACCAGTGGACCAGAATTTCTTTTTCTCTACATCCTGGCCAATTATCTTTAGTCTTTTTGATACTAACCATTCTTATTGAAAGGATGTTGACAGCTCTTCTTTTTTGATTAGCATTTCTCTTAGTGATGTTGATCATTTTTTCATAAACCTGTTGGTCACCTGCATGCTCTTATTTGAGAAATACCTAGGTATATCACCTACTTTTTAATTGGGTTGGTTTTTATTGTTGCTTTACTAGTAAGATTTTTTAGTTCTTTGCAGACTATCTTCTTATCAAACATAGTTTGAAAATATTTTCTCTCATTCTGTAAACTGTGTTTACACTCTCATGATTGTTTGCTACAAAAAAGATAAACGAACTTGACAAATCCTCTGCTAGACTGAGAAAGTAAAGACAGATAAAAGGGAAGATAAAAGAGAAGACAGTACAACTGACACCAAGGGAAGGGTGGAGAAGAGGAAAAGAAAAATAAAGATGTATCATGTGCAGAGAGAGCTACTATGATGAATGTGATTGTTACATATGTCTAAAATGTACCAATAAATCTTCTTGCTTTACAAAAAAATAAAACCATGATGAAGTGCAAAAAACAAAACAAAACGAAAACAAGAGACAGTACAACTGAGGCCAAAAAAATATAAAAGATGATCAGAAATTGTTATGAACAACTAAGTCTTCCACACAGGACTTGCAAACTGAATCTAACAACAAATTAAAATGAGTGTTCGCCATGTTCAAGTAGGATTCTTCCCAGGGATGCAATCTTGTTTAATGTGCACAGGTTGATAAATATGACATATCCATCAGAATGAAAGACACCAGCTTTACAATCATCAGGATAAATGCGGAAAAACACATTTGATAAAATTCAACATCCCTTTATAATTAAGACGCTGAACAAATTAGGTATAGGATGAATATACCTAAATGTAATAAAGATAACATACAATAAGCCATAGTTAATATTATACTAAATGAGGAAAGACTGAGCGCTTTCTGTGTAAGATCTAGAGCAAGACTAGGATGTCCACTTTCACCACTTTATTCAACATAATACTGGAGGTTGTAAACAGAGCAATCACCAACAGAAAGAAATAAAGAGCATTAAAATTAGAAAGGAGAGTGTCAAATCATCACTGTTTGCAGATGGCATGATCTTATATATAGAAGATCCCAAAGACTCTGCCTCAATTGGAATGATACTGCATTGGCAATCCAACCCTCCATACCAGAGTCGATGAGAAATATCTCATATTTAAACCTGAAGAGTCTATGTTAAAAATTATATCAGTACCACACTGCTTTGATTATTATGGTTTTGTAGTGTATTTGGAAATCAGGTGTGCGTAGGATTAAATTACCATTGGACAAGCTTAAACTGAAATAAACAAAAAAACCCTAAAATCATTAGCCTATTTTTTCACTTTAAGGGGTTAGAAAAAAAGGGCAAACTAAATTCAAGGCAAATAGAAGAAAAGAAATAATAAAATTTTGAATAAAAAACAATTATATAAAAATATAAAAACAATATTGAATATCAAATAAATCTGGATTAGTTATTTGAAAAGAGTAATTAATTTGATAAATATTTAGCTGGATTGATCAAGAAAACTAAAAGAAAAGATGTGAATACGACCTTACAGAAATATAAAGCATTAAAATGGAATACGGGGTACAATTATGTACTTATGAATCACATAACTTAGGTGGCATGTACAAATTCTTAGAAACACACACATCGTGTAAACTGCCTCAAGAAGAAATAGAAATTCAAGCAGAATTATAACAAGGAAAGAGATGAAGTTAGTGTTGGCACAAACTCTTAGATGGATATCTGGGATAATGAACAAAGTGCTTAGTGAAGACAATAGCCTTTGATTTTCTCAACTTGCTTCTATTGTACTGGAATCTCTGTCCCTATGTGTGACCTTGTGCAAGAGTAGTGATACGGACCCCAGTATTTTTGTCTGGCATGCACAGGATTGACCATCTCTCCTATGAGTTAGGTCTGAGTGTAGGAAGTGAGCCCTCACTTTGTTGGCTGCATTTGACAGGAATTTAGTTTTTGGAACTCGGAACTAGGGTATAAGAAATGTTAGCAGTAGTTAAAAAAGAGATTATATTGTATGACTGAGAGAAGGAACCCCATTTTCTAGTGCTGACTGAATTAGATTTGTGCATCTATACACTGAAATCAGGGGGGAAAGTCACGGTTCAAATACAATACTCTTTCTATGCTTACTAAGGTTTTGTTCATTTTCCTGTGAAACTAAACTTTCATACATCTTCACTAGCTGTGTGCCCTTTGGACAATTTCTAGAGATTTTAAGTGGCTTAGTATTAAAATAATTATTTTCAAGAGTTTTGATTGTTTCCTTGGGGAGAGATTCATGAAGAACTTCATACTGTTAAGTGTCTATGTTTGTTCTGTGTTGCCAGGTGTTTTCATGAGTTTAGCTGTCTCTGTTTCCCAAATTTCCTTTAAAACTAAGGTTCTATGCATTAATCATAGGACATTTGATCTAGAATAAAAGACCTCTGTTGAGGGTCATGATGGTTTCATGAACAAAGAACTAAGCAGGGCACACAGAAGGGAAAGCAGATTCAGATTCATTAGTAAAGATCCACACACTCCACAGGTGGGAGCAGGCCAGTGAGAAGGGTTCATGCCCCTGAAGAAACCAGGTGTGCAGGGTCTACATGTGGGTTCTACAGGGAGGTGGTGGCTCTTTGGACTGATGCAACCAGTTATGTCAAGCAAGGGCACAACTCCTTCTTTCTGTCTGAGGGGTTACTCATACGGACCTTCAGGGAACTGCCATGGCACTCGAAGACCATGAAGCTGGGGTCAAAGCCACGATATAAACAATTCGGGGTTTCCTTCTGGTTCAAGATACCCTGTAGCACATGCATCTTCAGGTGTGGCCTAATTGTTAGAGCTTGATTCTCTTTGTAGTTTTTAGAGAGCTGGTCTGTCTTTTATTTTCTGCCCCTCAGGCCTCCTCCAGGAACTTCCTCCCTCTAATTCCTCACTCAGGATGATTACAAGAGAATCATCTAGAGTGGAAATATATTTATATTATAGTTGAATGTGTATATCTCGAGAACTATAATTATTGCTTTTTAAACTTCTTGAGTAATTATGATAGTAATAATATGAAAAGTAATCAAGTGGATTCAAAGCTAACTTTGGATTAGACAAGAAAATATATGGGAATATAATTTTGAGGTGAAAAAGGAAATAAATACTTTTTATCAATAAGAATTATGATTGATAAATTTTAACAAGTTTATCCAATAATATATCAAGGTATATATTATAAACTTTCTCTTTTTCCAAGCTGTGAAATGATAATTTAAAGAACTTTTGCAGATAACATATTATTGTTAATAGGCCTTGAAGCACCAGTGCACAGACTTGTCTTTGATCTTTTACTGCTAAAAAAAAAAATTGTTCTTAATTGTTCTCTCTCTCTCTCTCTCTCTCTGTTTTTCATTCTCTTCCCTCTTTTTTACATTTTTTCAGTTTTTGGTGTTCCTTATTTTAATTGTACATGCGTGCGCTTTTTAAATCCCTTCATTCAGGGATCAATTTTGTGCATACTTGCATGTAATACATCCTTATCCATTACAGGCACTTGAAGAATATATGTTATGGCTGATATTGACACACACACATACTCTTACACTTTGACACACACATATGCTTACACCTTAGAAGCCATTCATATTTGCATATTCTAATTTACCATATATGCATTGTTCAACTCTCTTCAATATTAAAAGAATGTTAACTAACTTCATTTCTATCTTTATCAACTCATGTGATTCTTATTATTTTGATAATCTAGTACTAAAGCAGATTTCTTAATTCTTAAATTTACTCTGTATAATTTGCTAAGTAGGTATTTAAACTAGGTAATAAAACATTAATAATGCATCTCATGTCATCCCATCTCTTTAATACATTTGTCTTGACCTATAAAGGATTCAGTCATATTCTGTAGGCTCAGGAAGTTGAATTAACAGATAACAGTTTAAAATAATGTTGTAATTTATGCTCAAATTATTTTTTTACTGGCACATAAACTTCTTCAGTCAGGTTATATTTTAATAAATAAAATTCAGTATGTGAACCATAAATAAGATAGAGTCTTGTAATCTACAGGAACATGGATGAAACTAGAGGGCTTTGTCTTTAACGAGGGAAGTAAGCTAGATATAGAACGATAAATAGCATATAATGCCACTCACATATGAAAACGAAAGAAATCTGATCTCATAGCAGTTGAAAGCAGATTGGAATTAACAGAGGCTGGAAAGGTGTGAGGTACGGGATGGAGAGAGAGAGAGAGAGAGAGAGAGCAAGGGAGCTCTGTGGGTACAAACCTACATGTCCATAAGAGGAACAAGTTGTGGTTTCCTATTACAAAGTAAGGTGACTACAATTATTAATGATATCTCATATATTTCATAATAGCTAGAAGAGAAGATTTTAATGTTTCACCAAAGAGAAATCACAAATGTTTGATGCAGCAGGTATGCTAATTACCTAACTTGATCATTACATAAAGCTTAGGTGTCGTGGAACATCACGTACTAACCTACACATATATCCAAGTATTATCTGCCAGCTGTAAGAAAACTTGACTACAATTAAAAGGCTTTATATTTGTTTATTTTTGTTATATATTGCAAAAGTTGATATGAACTATTAAATCCAGTTAAGACATGTAAGTGGTAGAGAAGGTAGGTCAGAATATGAATCGTACAGATGTGCCTCTATTACTGCCTACAGGCTATTATTTCTTCTCAATGAAGAATGTTTGAGCACCTTTCACTGGTGGTGTGCCGTTGCACTCTGTTCCAGGGTTAATTGAAACATGTTCCAGTAAAAACCTCCAGTACAAGTACCGGGAACCATACCATGTTCTGTGTGCTGCACGTTCTTATGGGATAAGCCATATTTTCCTTAAATGGATACATTGTACTTACTTTTTCAGAACTATTAAGCTGGGATAATTACGGAACAATCTAGGCAATGTTCAATAACCCATGCGACGCCTGACAGGGCATGTTGTCTCTTAGTTAGGAATGTGAGTGTCTAATGCTTGTATATTAACTGAAATCATTGAATAGATGTTTTACATTTCTTTCGCACTTACTGACAGTGAAACCGGACTAGCAAGAATCATGTATTCTAAAAAGAAAACTACATTTATATTTTACTATATAAGATGTGGCCAAGATTTAGATGTAGTTTCAATGATTTTGTTGGTGTCTTTTTGCCCGATATTCAAGGTGATATTTTACAGATTCTGATACATCTTGAATCAGCTCCTATTATTCTGTATTAAATGATTCCCTTCTTTGGCAAATATCTTTTCTAATTACGTTGCATAAATACCATGTTTGTATAAGAAGTATGTCACTAATATAGTAGAAACATATGCATTGCTTATATTTAAGATGCTTGATACCTTAGTATTTATTCACAACTATTAATACAAAATCTGTTTTTATAAATAACAAATTATTCTCTGTTAGTAATACACATAATGACCTATTTTCATAAACATTTTCAGTAAGAGATATCTTGAGGTGTAAAACCCTGCAAAGTTTTAATGGAAATTAGACAATATTGTGCTGAAGTGCTTCAGAGTCATATTATTTTTCTTAATATTTTGAGAGGTGGATTATTGTCTGATACATATAATGCAAAATAGTCTTGAAAGTGAATGTGAGTGATTGCGTGCATTAATATTTCTATCTTTGTTTTGCACATAGTTAGTTTATCGGCAAAATTTTATGCATAAAATAAAAAAGATATTATTTGGGAACTATGTGTTATGTGCTCTCATATGCATTATAAATTAATGTTGAAATATAAGTCTGGGTAAAAAAATTTTAACTATAAATTGGCTGAAGTTTTTGAAAAAAATATGGTGTTTGTGTTATAATGGAGAGTGCTGGGATTTTAAAATGTTGAATGTCAAACAAAGATATGCATATCAGCTTTTCTCTAAACAATACAAATTATTCTATGTTAGATTAATGTAGTAGTCATGCACAGCATAGCGAGTAGATGCTGCGTGGGAAAACAAAGCTATAATTCAGAAAAAGATGAACTCTCCTTGTAAGAACAGAGCTAAAAATCACAACCTATCCTTCTACTTCCATGTTATAATTCAGACATGCAGACACTTTTTCCATTTTTAAGCAGCCATTCAGCATCTACTATATTTTTTGCATTTTATTTTGCCGTTTTCAAATCAAAGAACTCATATTACTATGTTAGATTGATTTGAACAATATGCCAACTCCTCTCTTGTCAATTTCGTGAGACTATATGTTACAAATAATGCATATATTAGCCCATATTTGAGAGTATAAAATATACATTGTATTGCAAAAGTAGCAGCAAAAATTATTAATAGAACAGGAAATGCTCTATGCCCAGCAGTCATCTCCTCTAAACAACAACAAAACTGAGTCATATTAATGTATTCAACAGCGCCTTGGTGACATGTAAGATGGCATCTGTCATTACGTGCTTATTATGTACTGAAATAGAATTATGAGGTTTTGTGGACAATTACTACAGAACATAGTATGTAATGTCTCTCTCTCTCTCTCTCCCTCTCTCTCTCTCTCTGTGTGTCTGGTGGGGAGCGGTTATATTTCGTTTCTACTTAGTCCATAGACATGGTAAAGACAAATATAACGCAATATCATATTGAAATTGAATTGAAAATTCACATCCTCTGACTTACAGGAAAGGTACCTGGAAATGGAAATTTGGCCCCTTGTTCTTTCTTTTAGTACTTTTTTTGGTAATGTTATTTGTATACATTTAGAAATATATATATATAATATATATTTTCTAAATTCATAGTACCCCTTGTTACTAAGCAATAAATCATTTTGGAATGGAAATTTACACAAATAATTATTTACAGAAATCAAGTATAATTACATGTAATTTGTGCTGCAGCTGCTTATAATTGTAGTTTTCCCCAGGACCTTTCCCTACTTATAACCACTTGAGAATTGTTTCTTTGCAAGAAGTTAATAGAAGTAAAAATTTTTCTATAACTAGATGCAATGTCATTAAATGATTAGTGAAAAACCTTTTTGTTGAATAACCAGATAAAGAGATAAATTTGGTTTGACAGTAAAAAGGGTTAAAAATCTACTAGGTGTAGGAAGTTGCCAAGGTGACACAAGTTAAAATACAAGACAATACAAATTATCATTTTTGTCCTATAAGGATTTAAAATCAAGCTTGAGGATTAAATTACACCCTATACAGAACAGAACAATCTAATAATACTTGTAATAATAACTTGAGAAATATAGAATTACCAAAACATAGCTTTCCCAAGTACAATCCCCATTTCTTTCACAGAAAGGTGAAAGTTAAAAGTTTCTTCACGTGACCTGACCCATGGATCAAATGCGACACTGGGTTTGCCTGCTGGTACTTATGTTGTTGGAGTTCCAAAATAGCAAGTGGTCAGGGAAAACCCATGAAATTTTCAGTTAATCGGGATAGAGTTTAATATCCAGCACTAGCACTTTGTGGATGAATTATTTAACTCATCTGAAGCAAATTATTTGACCTTTCTGAGGTTTCCCTCAGTTAAAAATAATAATAGCTAATCTTTCATTCTTATAATGTTTCATTCAGATAATGGATAGGAAGCTTCAACTTGTACCACATCTAGAAAGAAAAAGGATGTTATGATAGATGGCAGAATGACACTGTGGATATAACTTTGTGGAATTGTAGACAGTAGGTCTTTTATTATAACAATAATCCTAAGATTAATATTGTCTACTTATGGGTTTATGCGATTCCTAGTTTTTTTAAATTTAATGAATGAATAAAACAAAAGTTCTTGTGTAGAATGATTAAGAGTACACAATTAAATCTACATACATTCTAACAGTTATATATATTATTCTATACATAGTTGTTAAGATATATATACATATATATATACACACATGTATATAGAGAGATTTTATATAACTCAGAAAGACGTTCAGAGCATTCTGAAAGATGAAAGATGTTCAGAGCATTCTGAAAGAGAAGTGTAGTTCTTTGCCCATAGGAAGATGGTGGGATCTCTTGTAATATATTCAGACTAGGCAATATCTGAGCACGTATTTCAAGAGGACTTGAATTTCATTAGGAGGATGGTGTGCAGAGGAGAGGAGTACTAGAAAGAAAGAAGGGGAAAAGCAGGAAGGCAACAGGGGAAAGAGAGGGGAAAGGGAAAATATGGAAAATGATGAATGAACCTGCTGTAAATAGGGAGGGAGGGAGCAGAGGGGAGGGGCGGGGGAGAGGGGGGAGAACCAAGATGCATCATGTATAGGTACAGAATAAATGTAATGAATGTGACCATTGTATGTAGAATGTACCAATACATGTTCATGGTTTAAAAAAAAAAAGTGCGGATGTGACTATTGAGTCTTCCAACAAACCAAACCTCCTGGTATTCAGATTTTTGTTTAGTCTTGTGTCCTTAAATATGGGCATTTTGCACACTGGTGTGAGATGACATGATTCCACGCAAGTCCCAAGGATAGGTGATAAGAAATCTCACATTCTCCTCCTGAGTCTCTAGAAGACCTTGCTTTACAAGTGGCCAGACAGCACATAAGGGGCATCTGCTCTGAGAGAGACAAGGATACTTCCTTTGTGGCATTGACCATCAAGGAGTGATGTGCGCAGGTGCGTTATGACTGGATTGGGTTGGTGAAACTTGTAGCTTTTCTAATAAGCAGGTGAAAGGTTTTCTATGAGAAGTGAAGTTAAGGGCTGATACACTTTAACAATAAGAGTGACAGTAGGAAGATAAACTGCTTACTTTTCATTTTCTAAGTGGTGTTCCAAGCTACAACATTTTTTCATGCTTCCAGGAAGATATCCCAAGAAACTCAAAAACTAGCTGTGGTTATGGGGAATCGATGCCTCACATAGTACTGAACTTTCTAATTAGCATTGTTTTCTCACTTCTCCTTTTAGATTTACTGCTATTTCTCTGACTTGGAAACTCCAATAAAATGCTGCTTTGCAAGTTTTTGCCATAATTTATTTTTTAGAAAATCCAATTGAGATAGCCGGGAGAGGGATATTATAAAATACTTTACACTGGTATATGTTAGTGTAGATTGTAGTGGGACAAATTGAAATCTGAGGCATTAAGTGACTTACACTTGTTCTTTTGGAAATTGCATGTCTTCCAAAATATTTAGGAAGTCTAAGGTTTACTAAGTGTAAATGTTTTAGCTTGGTTATATAATAACTGCCAAACTATTTTTCTGATGCCTGAACATTACCCTTGTCTACTCTGGGTTTGATTTAGAGTCTCAGAGGTAAAGTGCTTTTTCTTAAATATGCTTTCATGTAAATATGCTGTTGAGGCCTTGATTTTATTGTCAAGATGCTTTCAAATTTAAACGTTAATTGTATTAAACCAGTGCAAGTTCTCATACAGAAACAACATGCTATAAACACTGTAATAAACCCTAACTACCTATATTAAAGAGAATGACATATTACATAAGAAAGGTCACTTTCTTCCGCAAATGTAAACATTTCGTGAAGCAGGAAAGGGCCGCTGCAGAGTCTGTGCCTCATCTTATCTACGACCAGGCTGGAAGTCAGGAGAATTAGCTGCAGGTGCTCAGGGTTTATAAAGCGCTGAAGGGACGAAAGGCCAATGTGTTGGCTCCAGGTTAGTTCTTATGATCAACTATTCTTTTTATCTTCCCATAAGACCACCTCTCTCATTTGTTGCAAAGGATGGGAGGATACAAGAAGGAGTTAGAATGTTTGATTTCAAATAGGAAATGGAATTCCTCAGATGACGGCCCTGTAGCAATAAGAAAAAGCACATTAACTTAAGCGGACCAGGGAGTGGGTACAAGGACTGGAGCACCAGATTTATTCACATAATTTAAAATATTAACAGAAAATCAAGACTATGGCCTATTCAATGTTTAGACCTGTGCGATTTCTAGCCCCTTTCCACACATTTTTCTTTTGTTTATCTCCTGAGAGATGCCCACATGTGTACAATACAAAGAACTAAGTCATAAAAGAGAGGCCTGTTAGCCTCCCCAAGGACCAATTAATGGTGTTCCAAATCTTGTGGGCAGGCAGATAAAAAGGATAGAGAGAGCGAAGGGGAAGCGGATGAATACTCAACTAGAGTAGGGAAGGATTTTTTTTTCAGATGTTGGAAGGGACTTCTTTAGCTATTCTTATCTAACTTCACTGGGGTTTGTGAGTGCTTTTTTTCTTCTTCTTTCTTATTTTTCAACAGCTTCTATAGTCCCCCTAGTTCTAATGTGAACAGAGAGAAAAGTAGTACTTCAAAATATCAATTAGGCTTTCATCCAAACTGATGACAGCACGAGCATGGTTGAAAAAAAAAATAAAAAAGGCCATTTAGAATGTGTCTGTTCCTCCTTTCATATATTGGCAGTTTTATTGATAGGTGCTTGAGTTTGTATTACCATTTGTATCTCCAAGCTGGATATTACTGTGAACGCATGGAGCTTTGTAGTTCAACCTTTAACTCCAATCTCACCCCCTACGAGTCCACAGGCCTTTGAACAGCTGCGGAGTGGCACTTTGAAATCAGGAGTTGAAAGTGTTTAACATGGAAAGGGGAGCTTGAAAGTCTTGCTCTTTGAACCTTTTCTTTTCAAAGTCCCACAGAAAGTACAGGCAGGACAATAATGGGCAGGCTGGGGGCACTCTGGGTGAAGAGGGGATATGTGGTAATGAGGATTTAAGTATTTCCCTAGCTCCATCCTACTCTGCTTCCTCCATGCTAAAGAATTAAAGCTGCCTTAGATAACACAGTCATCTTTGGGTGGTAGGAGCTGGATTTCTCTTTCTCACAGATGAATTCATCACTTAATAACATTGCAGGGGAGGAGGGAGGTCCAGTCAGCCAGTGAAAATTAGAAAGTGGACATCTGAATTCTCTTTTCCTCAGGGAAGGTGGAAGAACGTGGTTTGTGTTCCAAACTGGCCACCTACTGGGCAGCATGCCTCCTTGGACTCATCTCCGGAAGAAATACCACACAGCTTGGCGTTTTGGGAAAAGGACTTGGTCATTAGAGTGGCGATTCCTGCGCTCAAACAAACAGGAACAAATTCTAAATCCTACTATTTATTTTGAGGCCAGAGTCTGACCATTGATGAATATAAGAAGATATGAGGATACCTCGACTTTAGAGAAATTTAGCTGTATAACAAAATAAAAAGATAAAATTGCAAAAAGAAGCCTCTACACATATTGTCCATGATATGAATCATTCTTTGGATATGAAGATGATTCTCATCCACTACCAGCACTACTATTTTTAAAATATTTTTCAGACTGAATTAGTCAATCTTTCATGAACTCCACCGGGACAAACTCATACTTCTTTGTTGCAGTGTTCATGTTATATGATGGGATGCAATTGCGTAAAGACATTATGAAGCTGAAAAATGAGTGATATTCAATTGAATGTTTTAAAAATAATAAATTACAAATAATTTCTTTTTTCATTAGAAACTTAACAGTCATATCCAAATTTTTAAACGTTACCATCTTCATCTTTTCTGTTCAATATTGTACATCTGTGTTGAATTTGCACTAGAAAAAGGAAACCAGCTTATTTATTTAACACCTATTAAGTGACATGGTATTTTACAAACTGTTTCACATGTTTTACTCCTAATCTTTTCTACAACCCAATACACAGCTATCCCTATTTTATAAATGACCCTAGGCTTTAGAGAGGGTAAGTAGCTGAAACATGATCACGTCACTTGAAAGCGTTGAGATTAGAATTAATATCCAATCATTCCAATTCTTAAGTGACCACCTTTTCTAAATATTCTGATTAACCAATAATAAAACATAATTTGGTTGTTGAGAATGACTGAAATGTGCAGGATCTGAAAATAGATACCTCAATTTCTTATGTGGATACCATTTAACCATAATTTATCTCTGTAATTGCTGTGAATGTAAAGAAAATTTTCTTCAGAGTACGGCGTTCTTTGTACTCCAATAGCAAAGTAATTTATCTCATTTTGTTATTATTTCCTGATGGATGAAAAAAGTATTGGACTGAGGTATCAAATCTCACTTGGTTGCTGCACTTTATTGATTGCACAAAGGGGCTTTCTTCCTCCAGGTTTAAAATACTAAAACACACATTTATTTCCTACCATGAAACTGTGTTGTTTGCATAACTAACACTGACTACATTGTGACTACATAATGCCGGGTTAAAAATAATGATGGTTTCTCTAAGAAGCAGAGATCCTTGCAAAGTCCCTTCTAGCAGGAGAATGCTTCGTTCCCGCCACAGCTTTCCAGGATAACTAATTCGAGTTCATGCTTTCTATTTTCTGAACTGTTTGAAATGAAAATACTTTGTTATTGTAAAAATAGTTTTATTCTCCAGCTTCAGTGTAAATATTTATAAACATGTATATGCAGACGCGCTGCTCAGTACTTTGGTCTCCATCTAGGTGACAGTCTAAACAAGAGCTGGGACAGAATGCCTGGACACGAGGTCATGGCTCATGCTCTTCTTAAGGACACAGCTCTGGGCAGGTTTATTAATCTCTCTGTACCTCTGTTTACCTGCCTGCGAAATGGAATTAGTTAGTATGACAAATTCACAGTGAAGTTGTATAAATGAGAAAAAATTCGTGCCCATCACATAGGTAAGAAATAAAGAAAAGTTGGCTACTATTGTTATTAAAGGTATCACATCTTCAAGTGCAACTGTGACCTAGTAACTATAGATACCAAATAAATATAGCTATAAGTAACATGAATTTCTTGTCACTCTCAAACAACTAGGAAATTCTTGTCACTGTCAAACAACTTTAAACCACTTACTTATGAGATGTCCCATATCGAAAAATATTGGCTAGAAGTTTATGACACCTAAAAATAATTCATTTAATTAGGAAACACAGAATCTTCTTCCTTGGTAATTTTTATTTACTGTTTTCCCATTACTGAAGTGTTTAAAATAAACTAAGAGTAATGACACATCAAAATAGATCATTCTTTCTCAAAATAATTCATTTTTTATCATAAACTGAAATAAATAAACTTATTATAAAGAGTTTACAAGGACCTGAGTTCGATCCCCAGCACCAAAAAAAAAAAAAAAGAGTTTAATGATGTATAGGAAACATCAGGTTCCACAAACGAAATGAAATGGATGAATTACCAAATGAATGTTTTAAGTATATTGATGGACTCAACCGTGAATATTTTTCCTTTTCCTTGCTGTCAAATATATTAACACATTACAATAGTCATTGCCACTGTGTTCAGGAGCAATTGCATGAAATCATAACCTAAAAGAACAACAGCCAGATATCTGAAATTATATATTTAAATTTCAAACCCTGGGACTATTGCAAAATTGGTCAATGACCTTTGGAAAATTTAACCATCAAATCCTAGTTTTAAATTTTCAGTATACTACCACTATTATAGTGACAGGAACACATGGGTAAGATAATGCACATGAAGTTTGTATGTTATTACTGGACACATGAAAAATATTCAATAAATATTGAATATTATGATTACCATTATCATTATAAAAAGACTTGCATTTAAAAAGCTCAAAACAAAAGTGAAATAGATTCTATGACATTGAAGACAAACTATTCATTCTCACTTAAAAAAAATTGTCTGTATAAAATCTGACTTTCTCTAGTGTCCAAAGGGTATATTATATTAAATATTAGTTTCATTATAATTTAAATATAGTTCACTTTATATGTTTATATTTTTATCAAAGCTTTCATATTGGTCTGCTTTTCCTTTGCTGAGACAAAGTACTGACATTCATAACTTAATGAAGGGGAAGTTTAAGTCTGTATACAGTTTCAGTGGTTTCCGACTATATTCAGCTGCCCCTATGACAGGAATATCATGACAGAGGACACAATGGAGCAAAGTTGGTCACCTCATGGTGGCCAAGATGCAAAGCAGGGGGGCAATGCCAGAGAGGACCGGATACAAACTCCAAGCCCTCCATGATTCACATGAACATACCCATAATTGCACTTTGCTAATCTCTTAGGAACCTCTCAAGCCAGTCAAGTTGAAAATTAAGCTTAACTGTTATAGTCTACCCTTTAAATTTGATAGGAGTTATATCTTCTTACATCATACTTACTCTTCAAATACACACAATGGCATTATTCCACTTAATGTAACTATTGTCTACAAACCAAAACACAATAATCCCTTCAAAAGACCTGATGGTTCCAGGCACAGTGCAAAAGTCCCACTCAAAAGTCTATTCTGAGACTAAAGACAAACTCCTAGCTGTGAAATTCAAAAGACGAGTTCAAAATAACACGGCACACATCGCCATTCCAAAACCAAAGAATAGAGGGATAGAAAAGAATCAGAACAAAAGAAGACTGAAATTAAGCATGGCAAAGTTGTGCACCTCGTGTTGACCATGACGGATAACACAGAGGAAGAGTGCCAAAGGAGAAGGGGTCAGAGATTTCATACAGACACTAAGGTCTTGCCTAAATGGCCCACAGGGACGCACCAAGACGTGTGCTGTACTACTCTTCTATGCCACTCTCAATCCAATCAGGTTGACACTGAAACTTAAATATCACAGTCACGGGTACTGCTAATTTAAAGAATCATGTTATTCTACAAGACAAGACTCGTTACAAAACAGCGAGTCCTCCACTCCTTTCACCTAATAATTTCTAGAGGGAACAATTGTCATTAGAGGCAATTCTCACATAGCATGGCAGTACTAGACCATAAAAGAGACTGTCAAGGTAAAGTCAGAAAGTCTTCCTAATAAGCAATGTGTAAAAGCTGATTGTTCTTTGACCTTTACAATATTTACTGAAACATTTCAGACTCCCTTACTATGCATTCAAAACATACAGGAAAATGAAAAATATTAAAACTAATATTTTAATTTTACAACGTTAACATAAAAGATATTGAAAATAGGATTTATTTCTGTACTAAAAAAGAAATCATTGGTGGCCTCTGGTACTTAGGCGTCCTCTGTTCAAGCCTCCTGCTGACTGGCCTCTGCAACTAACAGCAGCAGGGTGGTAGAAGACAGTCCTCGCGGCTGTCTAAATCTGTGGTCGTAGCAGTTGGTCTCTGCTCGGAGATGAGTGGGCAAAGGTGGCAGGACTGTGGCTGGCCCTGTGGGCTACCCTGATGGTAGATGGTGCTGGTGGTCTGGGCGTGCCTGCTGCCGAGCACATAAACTGTGCAACTGTGGCGCCCACAGAAGGGGCCCAGGTAGGCAGAGGCCAGGGCCACACCACCAACCCTGAGCACAGCAGTGGGAAGTCCTCAGAAGGCAGTGTCAGCCCGGCACTGAAGGTTCTGGTATCCACCTGGAAATGGTTAGAAGTGGGAAGCAGGCCACAGAGGTGGAAGCCAGTTGACGCAGCTTGTCCTTCACAGGTTGTGCAATGTGTCTGAACATAGCCACATAAAATCTCTACATAAAAGGGGATTCGACATGGCTGAACAGAGGAGGATTCATTATTCCAGAGAGACACTGGTAAGTTCAACTAAAAACCCTGGTAACTGGAAGCAGGGGAGGGGCATATACCCTGACACAGAAAATCAATTTGAAAGAAATACATGTACATCAAAACCAACATTCGGAAGTAGTTACAAAGAAGGGAAGGGGTCCCCCAGGGCTGGTACACGGGGTCTACACCCTTGCCCGTCCCCGGAACAGTCGTTTTGAAAACTTCCCAAAAAGCCAGAGGAAAGCAAGGAATACTGCACAGATGAGCCTCCCAGGACAGACTCCAGGTATGTGGGCCCCTTCTCCCCGACATTTCCTCTCTGGACACTGAGGAAGCTGAAACTCTGCAGCATCCTCACCAGCACCCACCAAGGCCAGAGGAAGCTCCCTCTCCACCTGTCCAACCTACGGGAGGGATAAACAAGTATGTGACTTTTAATTCTACACACCCTAAAATATTATTTGACTAACATCTTCTACTCATTTTCTCTGTTCTGTATTTTTTCTCTTTTCTCATTTTCTCTATTCAATTTATATCAATTGAATGTATTTCTATGGTGATTTCTTTTATTTCCTATTATCTTTTTTATAATTTACAACTCTGAATCTTTCCTCTCTTCCTGAGAATTTATTCAACTTCACTATCAAAGTCAAATATTTTAATAATTATATTTAATATCCTAGTGTCTTCTTCATTATTCTCTTTAAATTATATTTCATAATACTTCTGAGGAGATTACTATTCTTTGAAAATTATCTTCTTACGGCTTTATGTCTATTCCCTTCAAGTTTCTATTTTTTTTTATTTGTTTTGGTAATATGTTGTCCATACATTCATATAAGACCTGCTCAAAAAATACGGCATGTATCTAAATAATCAAATGATTAAACTAAAAGACACATTGCTACTAATCTATCTCACAGTAGTCCCTCTCTTTCTACTACGTTGCTCAGCTGCTGGTAACAGTTTAACCCACAACTTTTGTGGCACTCCATGCCTTTCTATGCCTGGCTTATTTCACTTGGCATAATGATCTCTAATTCAATCCATGTTGTTGCAATTGATCGGATTTAATTCTTTTGCATGACTGACTGGAACTGCACTGTTTATATGGCGTATATTTCCTTTACCCAATTATCACCTGGTGGGCATCAAGTTGTTTCCACTGCAGATAGCTCTGTGACATTCTGACTTTATTTCCTTCGGATAT
This sequence comes from Hystrix cristata, assembly GCA_004026905.1. Classification (NCBI taxonomy): domain Eukaryota; kingdom Metazoa; phylum Chordata; class Mammalia; order Rodentia; family Hystricidae; genus Hystrix; species Hystrix cristata. Next base: position 42,934 of record PVJO010009872.1, read on the forward strand.
TCTCCCAGTACTGGGATTTCTAGATCAGATGGTAGTGCCACTTCTATCCTTTTGGGAGGGTGGGAGGGCGATTTAGATACAATTTTCCATAATGGCTTTGCTAACTCGCATTCTCGCCAACAGAGTAAAAAGGTTTTCTCTTCTCCACATCTTTGGTAGTACTGACAATTTTTCATAGTAATCAGTCTTACTGGAGTGAGGTAATATCTCATTATCATCTTGATTTGCATTTCCCTGATAATTAGTTTGGTTGAGTATTTTTTAATGTCCATATCATTGATTTGTATGTCTTACCTTGATGTCTATTTAGGCATGTTGCCCATTTTAAAACAAGTTATTTGGGTTTTTGCTGTTAATTTATGGACTTGGCACATATTCTGGGTATCAGCCCTTTGTCAGACGTATGGATTCAATATCTCCTCCCATTCTGCAGGTTGTCCCTTCACTTTGTTTTCTTTGCTATGCAAAAATTTCTAAGTTTGATGTAGTCTTACTTCTCTTTTTTTGCTTTTATTTCTTGTGTTTTGAGGGTCTTCTCCAAAAAATTTTTGCCCATTAAAATACCCTGAAATATTGTCCTTGTGTTTCCTTCTGGTAGTTTCATGGTTTCAGGTCATACAGTTAAGTCTTTGATCCACTTTAAGTAGCTTTTTGTAACTCATGATAAATTGGGGTTTGGTTACATCAGCACACGATTTCCCCATCTTTCCAGCACCATTTGTTATCAAGGGTATCTTTGCTCCAATTCATGTTCTCAGTACCTTCGCTGAAGATCGGTTGGCTGTAGATGCATAGGTTTACTTCTAGCCTCTCTATTGTATTACATATGTACATGTGTCCATATTTACTCCAATATAATGCTATTTTGATTAACACCTCTTTGTAGTAGGGTGACTGCAGATAAAAGTAGGGTTCTATATATTTAAAAATGCCAGAAGAAAATATTTTGAAAGATTTTAACGTAATGAAATGATAAATGTGTAAGGAGATAGGAAAGTATATTTAAATTTATTTAACCATTACACATTATATACACATTTAAAACATTGTATAGTACCTTATGGATATGCACAGTTTGTGTAAATTTAGGTATTAGTTAAAAATAAATTTCATTTAAAAAGTAAAACTAAAGGAAACAAACATGGTAGAGGCAAAAATAAGATAAAAATTCATGAGAATATTGTTAATTTAAAGTTGGAAGCAGTTTTATTCTAATAAAATTTCAGTAAATAAAAGGTTCATCTCTGTCATGCACAACTGAGCCAAGGGTAATTAAATGTAATCCCGCTGAAGAAATAAACTTGAAGATGATGTTTAGTTATTTGTAGTTATAACTTTCAGATCAGAATGTCAGATTACTACTTATATAGACACAAAAATACTCTATTTAGCAGATTTCTTTGGAATTAGAAAATGATTTAATATTTAAAGAACTTTCCTGTCTTATGCTTTGCTATGTGTATGTACATTTAAACAACACTATTTAATGAGATTCAATGTGTATTTTTTAACATTTCCTTTAGATTATTATAGATGACTCTCAATTTAGCCTGTAGAGTATTCATACATGTATGAGATATAAAAGTATTTGTTACTTTTTCACTATGATAATGTCAAGGGATTAAAGAATTTTCTTTTACTTTGGCCGTGGTATTAATTCTCACAAACTCAACAGGGCATTTTACTTGAGACATCCCTGAGACATACACTGTACCCCTCTTTTAACCACTTTATTCACAGTAACTCATGCAATGCTCACTACAACTCCAGAGAATATGTATCATTACTGTTTTCACTTTAAAAATTAAAATCTAAAAAACACAAAGTGAAATGGTTTGCCCAAGTACACATTAGTAGTAACAGAACAGACCACTCTACAGTCCTGAATTATATACATAAGCATTACGCTGCCTCTGTATTTTCAATATATTTTTGTTTTGCTTTTCTTTTTTTTTTAGTACATGTTTGCAGTAGATAATGATTATAATCATTGTGAGAAGTTGGTACATGCACAAAACACATCTTAATTCTTTCTTCATCCCCTTTGTTTCTCCCCTCTCCTCTCCCCATCTCCTCTCTCCCCTTCCCATTTGCAAAAGATCTATCTTTCTACTTCCTCTTTTCTATCTTTTGTTTTGCTCCTTATTTATATTTTTGTTTTTCCACATAAAAGAAGCCATGTGATATTTAAGCCTGTGTGTCTGATTAATTTCATTTCACACTGTGGTCTCAAGGAGCATCCATTTCCCTACAAATTACCCAAGTGTATCCTTCTTTATGGTAGCGTAGTACTCCATTGTGTCTAAATACCACATTTTCCTTATCCATTCATCTTCTGGTGGACTGCTGCTGAGGTCTAGCTATTATGAATTGTGCTGCCATAAACATGGGTGTGTATGAAAGATAGCCTTTTAAATAAGTGGTACTGGGAAAACTGACTATCCACATGCAGAAAACCAAAACTAGATGCACATCTCTTGCCATGTACTGAAGTAAAATCAAAATGGATCAAAGACCTAGATATTAAAGCAGAAACACTTAATCTGCTAAAATATAAGAGGTAATACTCTTACAGACACAGGCATAGACATAGACTTTCTACAGAGAACTCTGGTTCCATAGTAAATAGTACCAAGAGTCAACAAATAGGATCATATCAAATTAAAAAGTTACTGCACAGCAAAAGAAAAAACCAACAGAGTAAAGAGATAATTTACAGAATGGTTAAAAAAATTACCAGCTATTCCTCAGACATAGGAGTAATGTCTAGAATATATAAAGATCTCAAAAAATTTAGACTCTCCCTCAGATAAAAGACCCACTCAAAAAATGGGCAAGTGAAATGAATAGACACTTCTCAGAAGAAGCACAATTAGCCAATAAATACATGAAGAAATGTTTAAAATCTCTGGCCATTAGAGAAATGCAAACTGAAACAACAGAATACTGAGATTCCATCTCACCCCAGAAAGAATGGCTATCACTAAGAAATCAAATAATAACAAATGCTGGCAAGGCTGTGGGGGGAAAAGGAATAGTTCTAAATTGTTGGTGGCAAGGCAAACTAATACAACCACTTTGAAAATCGGTTGGGAGAGTGCTCAAAACATAAAACTAGAAATTCTAGTCAACCCAGCTGTTTCTCTTATAAGTATCTTTCCAAAAGAATTAAAAATTTCAGTATATTTTTATGAACAGAACATGTTAATGCAGAATAAAAATGTACAAATATTTCCTAATGAATTTGTAACACTATTTTCAAACTAATCACGTAGGTTTTTTAAAAAAAATTTATCCTCAACAAATAATGTAGGATGATTTCTGAGACTTGTTATTCAGCTAGAAGATAAGTCCACCTTACATTGTATTCAATGACCAAGCAATGGGATAATTTTTCCACATATTTAGAAAAGTTGAAGGTAGTGGAATCACTGATTATGTCCTTGTAGGAAGGACACATTTTTCTTTCACATATATTCTACTAAATGTGAGTTTTCTATTCAGAGTACTATAGCTAGGCAATGAATTTAGCCAATGGTAAAAGAGTGGTTCATTTCTGCAACAGGGAAGAAAACATAAGCCAATACAACCAAAGAGATCAGCATTTTAAAATGAATGATGGTAGTGTATGAATCAATTTTGCCTACTACCCAGTTATAGTAATCAGACAGGAAAAGATACTTAGAGTTGAAGGGCAGGAAATATAGAACAAATAAACTAAAATAGTATAACAAAATGCACAATCAACCTATGGAATATACTACTACAGAATGTAATAGCACTGAATAATGTGGATGGATTCTTCCAACATTCAAGTGATTTTACGACCGTAGGCCACATTTGTCTTCATATAAGTTACAAAGATGGTGATCAAAACACATACATCTGAAAAGAAAGTGATTGCCTATTAAACATTATTTTGGATAATGTTTTTATTGGGTTTTGTTTTTTTTTAGTTATAAGCTGGAATGGAGGATAGTAAATTGCTTTTTATTCTTTGGTATTTCTTGCTTGTCCCATTCTGTGGCACTCATCTCACACTGCTTTGTATTTTAGTTATTCGTGCATATATCCAAGTCTTTCTCACCTTCCAAATGTTTACTTTATAATGGGAGGAAGTCATTTTAATCTACCTGTGTTTCTCAAATAGCTAAGGAAGTGAATTACATTCAACAAGTACTCTATGTGTCCTATCTTAGAAAAAGAATAAGCTAATGGAAAAGTTCAAGATATAATTTAATATTGTTAATATGCTTAGAGAAAGAATGTGTTTTCTCTATATTTGGATATAAGTAATAAGTTCAATAAGACATATTTTGTCATTTTTATTTTTAGAGAGTTTATTTCATTATTTTTTCTGGGTTCTGTAAGAGTATTATCATCCCAAGAAAGACGATAACAGAAAAAAAAAAAAACTACACTAGAAAGCCTATCACCCTTTCTGTGTAATTGCTGAAAGTAAATCTGAAACTCAAAGAAACTCTCCTCCTAATTTGTAACTCATAATCTTTCTGTAAATGAGCCTAGATCCTAAGCAATTGGCTTAATTCTCCGAATGAAAGTATCTCATCAATATAATTAAATGAAATCCCATGTCAAATCATAATTTATTTTATCAAATTTTCAGCATAGTCCCTACAGTTCTATCAGTATGCAAATATTGCTCACATGTTTAGATACACAGTTTGGTGAGAAAGATCTGGAGAAGCACCAGTAACTACTGGAAAGGGTGACCTAGATGAATAATATTGAACTGATCTAATTGAACGATCCTAGAATGGGAAGAAAATGCTTTGAGGAAATAGTTAAAAGACCCAATACCTGCATATGTATGTGTATAGAGAGATAAACAATAATAATATGCAAGATTGTTTAGAGAAACTTATTTTCTCTGTAGACAATATGAGCTTGCACTTTTTATTGCTTTGGAAGAGAAGCAATTTAGCTAGAAGCTGATCATTATCTAACCATCCCCTGAAAGCCAAATATGTATATCATTGCCCATATGATACGTCACACAGCACATTTTATGGAATGTGACACAAACCTCTGGTATTGTATCCCAAGCCTCCTTTGTCCAATTCTCGTGGTTTCATTAAACAGCAATTCTATACTTTCAGATGCATAGGTCTAAAATCTTGAATCAATTTTCATCTTCTCACTTTTTCACATTCTTCCTAGAACCCATTAGCAAATTCATTTAGCTCTGCCTTGAAAAGCAGTCCAGAATCTGACCTTGTCCTCTGCACTTGAGCAAGTGACCAGACATCCAGGACCCCTACATGCTCTAGAGCACCATGATAGCCTCCTAAATTGTCTCCCAGTCTCTACTCTTATGATTCACCTCATTTGAGTATCCAGAATTACCATTTCGTAACAAAGGAACATCCTTTTTATCCTTTGACCTAAACTTGTCCTTCAATTGCTATGTAACCTATAGAAAAATCAAAGACTTTATCTTCTTCAGGGACCTACACGATCTAGAACTGGATGACATTTTAAACTTCATTTTTCTATCATATTTTCTCTCTTACTTGGACTCAGTCATGATCTCCTCCAGCCATTCTGCATCTCACCTAGTATGCTGACGTTCACTGTTCTCCTAGATATTCAAAATTCTGCAGACTTCATTTCCCTCAAACCTGGCCTCCTCCCAGAAGTCTCACATGGCATTCCCTGTCTATAAAGAGAAGCCCTAGTCACAGCAGTGGCATGCATAACCACCTGACATTACAGCTTTATGTGGGCCTCTTCTAAGCTCCTTGCAAGAGCATAACTTCCGCAAGCACAGGAATTTCAACCACTGAAGTATCCCTGTTTCTAAGAATAATGACTGGTGCATAGTAGGTGCTTGGTAAATATTGGTGTAACCAATGGATAGTATATTTATTTATATTTATGTAAAATATGTTTCAAGACTACATATATTGCTTGCTAAACTGAATTCAATCAATTTGAATGCACACACACGCATACAGGTGCTCCTAATTTGTTAGATGTTTAATTAGATAAGTGGCAGTTTAATTGGGAGGGAAGAGCAATAGAACAGGGTAATGATAAAATGGAGAGATGCAAATGAGTAAGAGAAGAGAAACTACACAGCTGTACTTCAAGCACAGATTTGGGGTTCTATTAGTGGGCAAAATTGAGCAGAGAGGTAGCCAGGAGACTGGAGGATGCTAGCTAAGATGTGTTTCGTACAATAGTTTTCTGCTGGGCCCAGTGCCTCACTGAGACACCCCTCATAAAACAAATGACAGGAGGTTTGCTAGCAGTATTAAATGACTTTTTCCCCCAGATTCTTAACAATGATAGTTTTTCAGGCTTGTAAGTCAGATCATGACATCTCTCTAAACTCCTACATATCATTTCCCTGGTGCCAGAAGTTGGTGTGTCATGGAAAAATGGCCTACAGCTATGCCTTATAAAGCTGAAAAAAATAAAGCACAAAACGTTACTCCTGTTGTCAGGCATTCTCATAACTAAACCACATTGTCCCCCTTCATTCTGTTTGTTCTGACAAGTTTGCATGTCGGGACATCTATTCCCTTGCAGAGTGTTTTGTTGATAAAGTGCTTGGTCATACTCAAAGTCCTGGAGAGCTCATCAGTGCAAGATTTTCACTGAACCAGCTGCTTATAACATTTTTCATGGCAAGTCAGCAAAGCTTAAGTGTGTCTCCATTACCAGACTGCAGCTTAAATGAATCGACCAGGCAGTTGTCCCAGGTTTTTTTTATAACATGCATCATACCAAATATGTTCCGTGCTTGGGTATATTTAAGAATTTACCACTTAAATCCTGGGATAAACTCTGTCATTGCTTTTTTTTTTTTTTTTTTTGCTATCTTTTGAGCTTCACGAGAATCTTGATGTTACCAAGTGCCACGTCCAGAAACATAAACAAATATGCATAATGTGTTAATTCCACTATTTTCCATGGAAAATGAGAAGAGTTGAAAAACATCCCAGTTGACTAAAGTGCTGTGTGGTTGGCTATATATACTCACTATGGAAACAGCGCTCAATGCTCATGGTTCACCTGTCTTAGGAAAATTATTACTCATTTTAGACTACAGACTTCTCAGCTCTAGCAAATACTAAAATCTGAGTATCATAGTCTTTAAACATGAAGATTCTACTATACGGCAAATTTACGTATAGTTTAATCCATCTCATGCCCTTGAATAGTGTATACGGACATTCCTGAGCTAAATTAAGAAAAGTAGAAAACAGTGAAAAAAGTTAATGTAAGTAAAGCACTCTAATATAGCATAAAATAAAATTATTTAAATACTGTGATATTGAAGTTTACCATTGTAGTTGACATAGGAATTTAATTTGGCTAAATATCTCAAGCCATAGTTAATTTACCCAATTTTTTATGAGTGGCTCAAAATTAAATATTTGATCCAAACTATTTAAAGAATTTGGTTTTAGAAACTAGCCTTAAATGTATTTATGGCCCATGTGCTTGTTTTTGCATAGTGGCCTGTTCTTTTCCTACATGTACTTGGCCAAATCTCACTATTTGGAACCTGTTTCTTTTCCTACCTTTAATAAAACTTAGCTACCATTAAAAATGCATTTATTTGTGTTCTAAATAAATCCTTAACATGATTTGTAGTTTAAAGCTAATTAAGAATTTTGGGATTGTCTTCTTTAAACATTTAAAGTTAGACAAGTTAATAATGGAAACACTTGACATGTTTATGTAATTGTGATAATTAGCCAATAAGTTCTATTTCCTATTAATAAAGAAAAATTTAAAATTTAAAGGTAAAAAAGTTTATTCAAAAAACTTCTAAAACATTGACAATATCTGGATTAGTTGCTTGTATAATCCAAATATTTCAATTACAAACTATCCACTACTTCACTTGTATTTATTTGTGTTCACTCTTTGGAAAAATAAAATAAAATCACAAAAATATCATTCATATTTCTTAAAATTGATGGAAAAATTGACAAATGGTCAATAGAGTTTGCAATATTTAAAAATCCCTGCTCGGTGTCCTTTGTAATTGATGTAAGTTCATAGGAATCAGAGAGGAGTTTGGGAGAGGTGTTATCTGTACACTTAGCTGTATACAATTAGCAGATCTCAGAGGTTATATAGTTTTGCATTCCGGTATTAAAGCTTCTTGTTTATCGTTTCTTTGTAACAAGATAGATCACTATGCATGTCTAAAATTAGATGGTAATTAGATAATAGTAATATATAAACCAATACTACACCTGTAGGGAAAGCATTAAATTTAATAATATCCACTGCAACTGAAGAGGTATTAGATCTAATTTCCTATGAGATCTAGACCAATTTAATCTTTGGCAGTGAGAAGGAAATTCTAGTCATTCATTCATCTATTATTTTTTCAATAAATATTTATATAGCTGGGTAACCTAGATTTCAATGCTTCACCCCCTGGCAACTATAAGACTGAACAAATCACTTAACATTTCTGGGTCTCTATTTTCTGATCAGTATAGTGGGCATAATAACAGCAATGAGTCCATATGCTTCTTTTAGGGCAAAATGACTTAATTCAGTAAAACATTTAGTAGAATTTGTGGCACTGTGAATTTTTTTTTTACTAACATTGTTATATTTTAATGTACCTGATCATGTAAGTGAAATTGAAACTATAAAAGTAAGGAATAGAGATGTAGTTTCTATCTTTATTGAAAGCACTACAATGAAACTAGCGATTAAGAGAAACAGCAACCAAATAAACTCACACAAACACTCCTTAAAATTGTGACTGTGACAAGTGATACAAAGAGTTACAATGTTTCTATGAAATCTATGCTAGGAAAATTTGAAATAGCGAAGAGGAATAGAAGCTTTTCATTTTTAGAGGTAAAGGGAAGATAATGAATAAAGCACTTTCATTGGGAGTGTATTTACCGTAAGAAAGCTTTAAGGTAATTGTCACCACACTACACACAAAGAAAGCAAGTGCAAATTTTTTTTTTCTTTTCAACGCGGGAAATATTCAAATTAACCATAGTAGGACATGAATACATTACTTTCTAACAGGAAGAATTTTTCAGCATAGTCATACACATGTAACACTTAAATAATAGACCCAGAGAGCTGCACCAAAAATTTTGTCAGCTTTATTGAAGTAAAATTATCTCAGTCACGTATTACAAAATTCCCCTTACTTAATGTATACATTTAGATGAGCTTGAATGTCTATATGATACCATCACTACACTCAAGACTGTAATGTATTCAATCACCTCCAACAATTTCCCTGTGTTGTCTCATAGTGTGTGTGTGTGTGTGTGTGTGTGTGTGTGTGTCAGTGGATTTGTAAGAACGCTTCACATGACATCTTTCCTTTTACCACATTGTACAGTATACAATACTGCATTGTTATCTGCCAGTACTATATTGTACAGCAAATCTCATTAATTTGTCTGGCATAACTAAAACTTTAAAGCTATGCTTAGTAAAAATTCTCCATCTCCACCTTCCCTGGCTCCTGGTAATAATCATTCTCTTGTCTGTGTTTGTCAGTTTGACTGCAGTCAAACTCACAAAAGAAGTTGCTATCTTATATAAGTGGTATTGTGCACTATTTCGTCTCTGACTGGTTCATTTCCATTAGCATCAAGTCCTCTGAGTTTAATAACGTTGTCATGAATGGCAGATTTCCTTATTTTTTACCAGTGAATAAAATTCTCCTGCAAGTACATGGTATTCTAAGAAATATATATATAGTGCTTACATGTTTAAAAACTTACAGTAAAAGACACACATCTGTTAGTCCTACTCTAAGTGCCCCCCCTCACTTTCAACACTCTTCTTCCATTGCTCTTGTCACTTTCTGAAGCAGTTCCAAAGGTTCTCTTTGATGAGCACCTTTCATTGCTTTTCTGAGCTTGCCTCAACCTCCTGAGTTGCTTTAAAATCTTTCAAACTAATTATGACTTGGGGGAAAATCCAGAAGTTTCACAATGAGAGATCTAATGACTAAGATGGGTGAGGACACATGGCAATGTTTTTACAGACCTGCCTTTTGAATAGACCCTACGTTAGGAAGGTAACTCCTCCTAAAATCACCTGGAAAGAGTACTTTCAGAGCTGCTTCTGAAAGGTCAAGACTGATGGGCTAAATGTGCTTCAAGAAAAGGGAAGTAGAGGCTGAGATTTAGCTCAAGGGGTAAAGCGCTTGCCTAGCGAGCAGAAGGCCCTGAGTTCGATCCCCATCACACACACACACACACACACACACACACACACACACACACACACACAGAAAGAAAAGGCAAGTATTTTGAAGGAGATTAATGGAAATATATCTTTTACTATGATCAGCCCACATAATTTTCCATAGTGGCTGTAGAGTCTACATTTCCATCTTGAGTGTACATGGGCTAATTCAAGCTTTCATGGTGACCAAATTATCCATTCTCAGAACAGGTTCAAACTGAGCAAAGGACATTCTGAGGCAGGTTTAGGTGAGCATGAAAACAATCACTCTGCACTAATTGAAACCCACAATGTAGATATATGACTTCCCATATCCTTTGGAAAGTCAACCTTGGATAAGTGCTTCTGAGCACTTCATGTCCTCTAAAGAAGCAAAACGTATTGTTTCACCAATTTCACATACAATTTTAATTCCATGAAACTGGAAAGAAAGTTGGATATTGAACAACCAAAATAAGGCATTCTAACTAACAGCAGCTGGATGAAATAAAAAGCATGTAGAACAAAGGGAGAAAGTACCAGACTCTTTCAGAATGTTCCCTTAGCCAATACCTCCCAAACCCCTTTGAAGATAAATATACCACGGCACACGTGTTAAATACAGTTTTCCAGACACCTGGCCTAAGTGTTCTGATTCATTAGATCTATAATGGGACCTAATGTTTTGTATTTTAAGTAACATCTCAATTGAAACTTCATTAGAAAAGGATACTAGGGAAACTGCATTTAACAACTCTGGGTATGGCTACGTAAAAGGAAAAAATGATATGTGTTTAAACACAGGAAATATCACTGATAGTTTATCTAACAAGTAAATTCAAGATGAAATGAATGAAGTTAGGATGTAAGTGTGGACTTTATCTTTCTTAAGAAATGCCTGTATCATAGTTATAAAGTTGCAAGGTTAAGGAAACTAGCAGACTCTCCTACAAAGATCAGTACTGAGTAGATTATCCGTCAAGACTGTGGTGTCTAAAATCAGTGTCAATGTTTATATATTTCTGTCTAAAATTTTCTCTTGATTACTATTTCAATGAGGTTAGACATTGACCGAAACTTTACACATACACATTAAGGATACCAATTTTTAGTCTGTTTTATAAATTGTATATTCGCTCCATTACAGCACTGGCTGTTACAGTTTTGAGGCTTAAATTTTTAGCTGGTTCAGCTAACTCGTATTCTTCTTTCTGGCAGACCTACACTGAGAGTCCTGGAGAAGGGTCAGTATGACTAAACATCAATGAAAGGTACACTTGAAATTCAGAGGTAAGAACCTTTTATCCCTGAAGTAACCTCCTACACCCTTCAGTCCCTTGATTCATTAACACTTTTATTGAAAATCTTGAAAATCTATTAGAGAATATTTCTAGAGTTTTACAAGATTTAAAATACGTGACTCTCTCCCAATACAGTGATTTATGCCATTAAATTCTCTCAAACACCTGAAAAACTCATGTCTGTTGCTTCAAGACAATCTCTGCAATTATGTGTGCTTAAAGTGTGCATTATCTTTTCTCTCTTCTATTTCAGGTTATGAGTTAAGCCCAAAGGTATAGTACCTAGTCTTCTTCTGTACCCACCAGGCTGAACCATTTAGTATGATTTTTCTAGTAAGATTTTTTATTTTTTAATCTTTGATTTTTTAGAATGTATATAAGAAAAGAAGATGTGAAAGAAGAAAGGAAATAAAGTTCATCGTTCTCACAACGTTTTAATATTTTCATTTCCATATATTTTCAAGATTTGGACTGGTTTGGGTTAGTTTCCATCTCACTAGGTTTGCCCATCATGCTAATTCAATTTTGCTTTAAGTAGCATCGCTATCAAAAGTAAGTCCTGCTGTTTAAGTACATTACACTCTTCAATAAGGATTGAGGAATATACATACAAAGCAATGAGTACCCATGTGAGTTCATAACCACCATGAAAGTCACCTGTTTTTCCACGGTTGCTTCTTACATGTAGTTTCAAAGCCTCTGCCCAAGTCCTCGTATGCTGCTGCCCCCATTTCTCTTAAAAACTTCACACCTTCACATTAGTACGAGGGCAATGCATTTCAATATTAAATATCTTAAGACCGCACATATTAATGATGTGTATTTCTAATAAACTTAGGTCGGAAAATATTTACTAATCAATTTGTAACCAACTTGCTAATGACATATAAGTGACCAGCCTTTGCTAAATAAATAGCTGTGTTCCACGCATTCTTGCAAACATGGGAATTTAGAAGTTCTCCAAATCATTATTCTGTAGCAAAGACATTTTGAAATTTATGAAAATAAGCAAAATGACAGTTTAATCAGTGTTTGATTTCTACTTTATAAAATATAGACTTCAATGAAGTTAAAGATTGATATTTTACTTACACATTGCTGTGTCAATAATAGTCCTTATTTGCATTGTTTTTATACCCCTTATATCTGTTTTACTCTTTAGGAAGTAGAAGAAACTTCTGGGGATCCGGGGATCCACAAGGTTTATTTATGCTGCTAAATGACTCACTGAGGTCCAGAGTAAGGCTATTAAGTGTCACAAGAACAAGGGGTCAGTAACCAGTATTTTATTTTTTTACTTTTTCCCTTCTGAAAATGAGGGGATGGGGGTCAGTCTGACTCTTTGGCATTGGCAAGGGAAAAGCATTGAATCGCCTGTGCAGAAAGGTATCTGAGCTCCTGGCTCACCCTCAGATCCATACGGATATGTTGTTAAAAAGAAGGTTGTGGAACCTCACCTTAGTCAGACACACAGCCTCTTAAAGTTTTTGTTTCGGCCCTATGAATCTATACTGACCACAGTGTACTAATGGTCAAGAGGAAATTATGAACCGAAGTTATTTAAGAGTTTGGTAAGAGCTCACATTTTCAATTCCCCCATCTATTCTACTTCTCTCAAGTTGAGATATATATATAACTCTAATCACTGAGCTAAATCCCCAGCCCCTTATTCTACTTCTTTCAGGTTGATATATATATATATATATATATATATATATATATATGCATATATATATTTCTATGAAACACAGTGGGAATAAAAAACTTCACTCATCAAACCCAAAACCCATTATTGCATAGCCTTTGTTAAAATATGGCACAATTCATATTTCCAATACACCATCCATGTCCAGCTTCACATAGAGATTGAATAAAGAAGGGTCTCCCTGGCTCAACTCTACACCAGGTAACATTTGTGTGGGTGTGCGTGTGTGTGTTATGGTTCATGTCTAGATGTCCCCCAAAGCTTCACGTGGTAAGAGGTAGCTGGATCTAGAGTGTATGATTACTAAATTAGATTACTGATTGGTTTGGCATGGTTCTTCTAGGATCAAGGATGTGATGCTAGGATTAAGGGTAATAGGATTAAGGGTGGAAGTACAGCCCACCCTAAAACCAGGTAGCCTGGACAAAATAGAAGATACAGGAAGAAGCTGGTTAGCCCCCTTGCCTGCATTCATTGCTTACCTTGCTGCCTTCTGCCTGTCTGCCATGCTACCCTGCCTTGGACCCAGCTGACTGTGAACTTAAACCTCTACAAACTGTGAGCCAAATAAACCTTTCTTCCCCTAACTTTGGGTGTTGAGTATTTTGTCTCAGCAATGAGAGAAAAGTCACTAAGACAGTGTGTCGTGTGTGCATTAATAGATTAATAGTCCCAATTAGATCCTAAAGTATTTCCAAAATACTTTCTCTTGCAAAACTGAAACAAAAACAAACAACAAATATATATATATATATATATATATATATATATATATATATATTTGGTGGTGGTGCTGGTGGTCCTAGGGATTGAACCTAGTACTGAGCTACATTTCCAGCCTCCCCCGCTCCCTTTATTAAAATTTTGAGACAGCATCTTACTAAATTGTAAAGTTGACCAGGCTGGACTCAAACTTGTGATCTTCCTGCTTCAGTTTCCAAAATTTCTTGGATTACATGCTTGTGCCACCACGCTGGCTTACTAGTTTTTTTTTTCTGTTTTTTGTTTTTTTTACTAGAAACAGTCACCAGGTATTCATAACAATATTTAGTTTGAGTAAATTCGTTTGTCAGGGTCTTTGCCAATTATACTATTTTCTGTTGTACACATATTATGGAGATTAATTTAGAAAGTACATGTATTCACACTGCAAAAAAATACAATTACTTTTTTGGTCTTTTCAAATTCCATTTTAAATCTGTAGGTCCTGTCCCCTGTTCACTAAAATAAGCTATTTCAGTGTTAATGTGTCGTGTAGCTTTTCGATAGTTCCTAAAACATTTGGAGCTATTTTGAATATCGTGGAGGATGCTGAGGTCCCTGTGAGGCCTCTAATATCAATTTTCCGTCCAAAAAAAAAAAAGTAGAGTTACGAGTTATGTGTTGGCCAAAACCCTCGTTGTGCGAAAGCCGAGGTGTGCAATGCTGAACTGCAGTTGTATGAAGGAGCAGCAGCCGAACTGATGAGTTGCTCACTCAGTGCCCTGAGCAGCACACATTAGATGGGAGGAGGCTGATGTAAGCTCTGGACACTTGAAAGTAGAATTCAACTAAAAATTAATTCCAATAATTTCTTTCCTAAGTAATTTGAGTTTTCTCTTTTGTAGCGCCCCCCCACACACACACAAATAAGGCAAAGCAGTACAATCAAGCAAAACAAACGCACGCCCAGGCGCACAAACAGAACTCTGCAACTTTCCAACTTGCCGGTTAGGACCAGCGGTGCGCTCGCATTGCTGCTGCCACCTAGTGGCAACCTTGCGGAACTCTTTCAGTTAGTTTCAGTTAGTTGGGTTAAAAATGGTACAAGAAAGCTGCTCAAATAACGGGACGAGCTGATTCTCCTTGTATGTTAGTATCTTAGTCTTCTCTCATTTCACCAGAAACATGAACTAAAAAGAAGGAAACATAGTTCTCTTTAAGAAAAACTGGTAACTCCTTCACCCATGAGGCAAAGAGGCTGAACAACGCAATGAACACTTCGGAGAAATGCAACTCGTATCAATTACATACACAGATCTAGCGAACTCTTTTTTTTGGTGCGGCTTGAGACCTTCTTTTGCTAGTTCATCTAGTAGACAGATTAGCCTCTACAAAGTAAAAGAAGGGGAAAGAGTAGAAAGAGCTGGAAAAAGTTGAAATGAAACCTGAGAGCAACCCCTAGTTTTTTCTCCTAATTAGTGGATGGGGCTTCCTAACTCATCAACTGTGGTTTGTCAAGGTGAGGGGCGTCAGTGGAGCAGAGCGGTGAGGCGCAGCGCGGGGAGGGTCGGTGGAGCAGCGGCACTGTGGACTAGGCGGGAGGGACAGACACACCCAGGATACGGTGGCATCAACCATCCGGCTTGCAGCCTGAACAGAATAAAAAGAGAAACAAGGAGGTGCGCCGCTTTGAAAAGCTCCAGGCTTCACCTTTATCTCTGAACACTGTTCTCTGGCTTCTACAGCATTCCGGCACAGACTCGCACCTGTGAATCTACCCTGAACTTCCAGACTTTCAAGACTGGGGCTGCGTCCTTGATTCCTCTTCTTCTCTACCTTCCATGTTCTAGGGTAGAGTAGCTACCAGACCCTCCAGCTCTCCAGCACTCTTGGGACCACTGTGGACTCTACTGTCTCTGATCCTGTAGGCCTGTGACTAAATCCCCTTGCATAATTATACTTTCTGTTCTATTCCTCATTCTGTTCCTCTGGGAACTGCAGTTCTAAAAGTGAGCTGTATCGTAAGCATTAGCTGTATCTTGAGCTGTTTCCCTCCACTTTCTATTTATACTCTTTTGCATTTTATAGAAAAGAACAAACTTTCCAGAGATGACTGCTGGCTGCTCATCAAGTGGGAGAAATGAGCCAACATCATTGGTAATGGTTCAATAAAAAGAGAATCTCTCCATCCTGCTTTTCTAAGGTAACTTGAAAGGAGAGATAATTTATTAACTAGTTTTCTGAAGGAATAAGGGACTACTGAATTGAAGGAAGATTAAGAGTTTAGAGCACAGAAAGGAAGAGTCAGTCTAGTCTTTTATAAGCTGGTGACAATAAAAAATACAAAGGATCAGTCAGGTACATTTTATATACCAAGTTGAAAGACTGAAGTTGTTAATAGAATCGCTGAAAGGATTTTTGGCCATCTTTAGTGCCACATCACAAAATGTAGTCACAATTGTCAGCTAGTCTTTTTATAAATATCCTGAAACATCAGTGTCCATGCTAATTTTGTATTACATGTTAGCCTTTGTTTTTAGCAATATGGTATTGAAATACTGCAATATGAAGGAGCTGATGATACACAATTACAAATTAACGGAAATCTATAACATGATTTTTAGTTAATGGCAATTAAGAAAATGCTTGTATGGTATATCAATGAAGGTATAATAAAGAAAATACACATTATTCCAAGTCTATATCCAGAAAGAATTTCATATGAAGGGTTATGATACAAGTGATGGAATACATGCAAAACCAAAACTAAAAAATCAAAAACTGCAAGAAGCCACCATTTTTAACTTCATTTTTAGAAGAGAAAGACTCGTACATATTTCCTAAAGGGAGAGTCCAAAGCTACCCCAAGGAAGTTAATGCATAGTGGACCTATCTCGTTGAAGAAGAAGCTATGGAGAAAATATAACTGTTTCTGGGGTAAAAAGAGAAAAAACTTGATAGGCCTTTTACCCTGCCCCTCCAGCCATTCAAGGGGGACTCGCTTGGGTGGAAAAATCGAAAGCCTGAATAAAAGGATATGCATCCTGAAGATATGATGATCTCTAATAAAGAAGAGCACTAAGAAGGGAGAAGAATGGATTAAAGAAAAAATGAGTCAAGGACAGGCAAAGTAAGAAAAATAAGAAGAAAAACCGAGAGGTTTGAGAGAAAGAGCAGAATCCAGGACGGTATAACCAGAGCGCTGAAGGAAGAATAGAATGTAAAGATGGAGAAAGGAAGGAAAACATCTTGGCAATAAACTCTGTCAAATAGGAGAGGAAGAAAAACTGTCAGTGGTATCAGAAAACACTGAAAAGACTCAACTTAAAAATATTATGGGCTATCTGACAAGTTTGGGGAGTCAGAAAACTTAGAAAGCTAGAATAAAGGGTTTGAAATCAGTCTTAGAAAAAGGCTCTTCCCAAAGGTTGTTACTTGGGATGATAGATATGGAAGATGCTAAAAGATCTTTTTTGTTGAAATTGTATTATTATCACAAGAGTTTGAGGAATATTGTAGTTTCAGAACTCAGCCAAGATTCACAAACTTATTTTATCTCAAGTTATTTGTTTGTGATACACCACATGTGTCTAATGTTTTGCCATAAGACATTCTAGAAAAACTGTTAAAAATTTGGAAAATCTGCAGTTAAGTAGCACACTGAATGAAAAATGAGATGTTCATAAAGCAATGCATCTTCAAAAACTGAAATAAGTAAAAATACTATTATAAGAAATTAGAATTGATTTGGATTTTAACTAATTCACACTTTATGATCTATTATCTCAAACTATGCAATTAATTGGAAAATTATTTTAAAACACCAAATGTTGTCATGGATTTTGATGTAACAGATTAAAGCTGAAAAAAGCACACTGATAATTACAAGTCTCATTTATTCACTGAAGCACAAACAGCAGAGCCTCTCATTAAATCCAAAACTTTAGTTGCTAAAATATTTGCAAAAAAAATGTTTAAAGTTTTTCCAATTGAAAAATGTTTAGGTAATACAGAAATTATGTGAAGAATGGAGACTTCTGTTTAGAAAGTCAAAATGGAACCTGATGGTGATGTTTAAAAGTATCAGAACAAACCCCACTACTTATGGGCATCCGGTAATAGAAAGGAAGAAACACTTGCAAACCATTCTTTCCTTACACGGGCACTGCAGGTGTGGGTGGAATAGGATTTTGGCCAGATTTCTATGTAAACAGTATTAAAGAGTCCACTGGTGGAAAAACGCCAGGATTCTCTATCTATAAAATGTTTTAGGAAGATATACCTGCTTGGTTCATGTGGTTTCCTGTTGGCAGACCTGGAATTTATGGTTTATAGAACATGAAAACCAGGAAAATGGGTAAGAGTCACATAAGTTGCCTGATCAGTACAGTACAAAATGTGATGTTCCAAAACTTCAGTTGCTAATTTTTGTGATTAATAGGTATATACATATATTATATATATAATATTCTATTATAAATATTATATAATATATACTATATATTATATTCTATTATATATTATATATGTCATATATTATATTCTATCATATATATTATAATAGTTATATATATATTACTTTTAACCCTTATGTATGTTAAACTCAAAACATAATTTGCATGACTATGTGGAGAAAATGGGTATTTGGGGCCACTAAATTGAAAATGTTGAGCTTTACTCAGGGGAAAACTGCCCTGATGCTTGTCTATGTCTTTTGAATCCTTAGTAAATCCTGATTAGAAGCCACGATTGTCCCTTCCTCCAATGTGACATTCCAACACTTTGCGAACACAAGCTGACAGAGTCAGCATCGTTACCATCCAGACCTACAAATTATAATGACTTAAGGACTTTTTAACAAGAAACTGAGGAAATAAAAATCATAATGGGGATGTGTTCCTGGGTAGTTATTTGTGAGTTCTCGTTGTAAAGTGGCAAAATACTGACTCAAACTATGGGGAAAGCATTTTATACCAATGAAATGTGAGGTGTAAGTCTTAGATCTGGGGGAAATAGCTAAGGAAATAGACAAAGAATTCAAGTAGAAACTAACAGAGACCTACTGTTTCCTGGTTAATAACAGCAATCTTGGTAAAATCTAGGTATCTACCTGAGGACATACAGAACATAAGAAGGAAAATATGATTCCCTCCATTGACTGAGTAAAGACATTGCAGTCAATCACAGCCCAGGCAGCCTCCTTCCTGTACTAGTGGTTGCTCTGTTAAGGCCTGGGACATTTTGTGGAGAAACGCAAGCACAAGCACACACCGATGAATTCCTGCTAGCATAGACTCAGAATAAACAATCAGGAAGCATGCCACCCACTAACTTTATATACAGCTGAACGAAATGAGCTATTTGGAATATGACGGATCCCCAAGTGGCTGAAAACCGTTCTAAGATGTTTTCAGATCGTTTAATAAATACCGTGTTGCAAGGTGTGAAGGTAAAGTTTCCAAAGACTTAAAACTGAGAGAAATGCCGTACTCTTCCGAAAACAGTAAATGGGTACAAGCAATTTTAAAGTGGCTGGATACTGGACAGAGGTATACACTGAACTTAGTGCTATTTACACAAGCTATTACAGATGCATCAACTATGACACACTTACTAACTATACTCAGTGTAATTGAGGAGGGGAGAAGTGACAGGACGGGAGGAGACGAGCAGGAGAGAGGGGAGGATAGAAGAGAGCAGAAGGAAGGAGAAGAGGAAGGGAGGGGAAGAGGGAGAGGGAAGGAAGGAAAGGAAGAGGGAAACAAAACATAGCAACAGATCTGCTAACTCAGTGACAATGCCTAGGGC
Organism: Hystrix cristata; assembly: GCA_004026905.1. NCBI lineage: Eukaryota > Metazoa > Chordata > Mammalia > Rodentia > Hystricidae > Hystrix > Hystrix cristata. The sequence goes on from PVJO010009872.1 coordinate 62,650, forward strand.
TAAGCGGTGGGAAAAAGGATTCATAACACCCAAAATTAAAGTGACTCTTAGGGGAGAAAAAGAGACAAAAAGACAGGGGAGAAAAATTAAGAAGAATGCCTGATAACCGAGTTAGTTGGGCAGGTTATTCACATGGCTATTAAAAAGCAGAGGAAAGCCAAGCATGTTGGTACAGGCTTGTAACCCCAGCATTCTGGAAGGCTGAGGTAGGAGGATTGCAAGTTCAAGCTCAGCCTGAGCAATTTAGCAACTTAGGGAGATCCTGTTTCAAATAAAAAATACAAAAACAATTTTGAAATATAGCTCATTGTGAAGGCCCTGGGTTCAATCCCTAGTACCTGCCATCCCCTAAAAAATATAGTAAAAAAATAAAAAATATAGTAAAATGAGAAAATTCAAGGAGTTAGCATCATTAAATTGAGCTAATGGGATATTACAAATTCTTTGGGGATAAGAAAGCTACTTTCATTCCCTCCATACTTCTTAAATTGTTCCCTTAATTTTGTTGTTTCATTTCAGCCCGGAAGAATTCAAGTTTAATCATGGGGATCATGATTACAGTAGGAGATTCAAATGGGAGATTCATTCCCATTTGTTTTCAAATGGTCTGAAAATGGCATAGTATTTAAAAAAAAAAACTTTTAAAATTAATTTTAATTACATTCCCTCATGGTAAAGTAATTCCCATGGGAGAAAAGAAAACTAGCATTCTAAAAGGTCAAAGGTAAACTTCAGTGGTACACTTTTGCTGTGGTAGTAGATAATAACCAAGACACTTAAATGACAAGTGATAAAATGTGACTAGAGAAAATATTAAATACCCTTAGTTATTGTCCTGGTCACTTTCTTGTCACTGGGTCACACCACCTGGTAGTGGCTACTTAAAGGAAGAGAGATTTATTTGGGCTTATGGCTTCAGACCACGGTCATCAGGCTTTAAAAAAAGTGCTCAATCCGTGGCAGTCAGGAAGCGTGGAGAGAAGGGAGAAGCCAGAGACAAGAATACACCCTTCCAAGTCATGCCCCCAGGGACCCAGCTCTGACTAGATCCTACTCCTAACAACACACTGAGCTACTGAACTCATCGGTGGACGAATCCCCTGATGAAGATAGCACCCCATGATCCAGTCGCCCTCCACACACATGAGAATTTGGGGGACATTTTAGATCTAAACCATCGTAGCTATATTGCTGTTATCTAATCTAAATGTGTAACTGCAATGGACATTGTAGGTCCATGAGGGTTTCCCTCCTTGCCACACTCACATGAGCAAACCCTTCTCTGACCTTTAATTGGATACGCTGAAAAAAAAAATTTGGAATTGTCAAAGTTCTTCCTGAATGAAATAAATAAAATGTTGTGGACTGATATGGTCAACTTGAGTAGGAACACTCAGCTGGACTGAGTTGGTGTGGTTTGGGGCATAGAAGATCCATCTGAGGATTGCTGCAGACACAGCATAAAGGAGAACGAGACCAGAGACAGGTGCCGGGCGTTTCCCAAGAGAAGCTCTGATGCAGCTGGTTCCCCTGAAGGGGACTTAGCTGTTCTCCTTGAAGAAGGAGCTTGGGGCCTTGCTGTCATCAAGGATGGCTGCTATTGCTTCGGGGGAGCTCTAGTCATCATCTCTGCTGCCAGTATGGAATCCTGGTTCCAGTAAAGATTTCTTCAGCCATCATCTGCAGACGTGGACGTACACGGGACAGTGTCGTGGGCTTTCAGCCCTTGATTGGATCTTTTGGGTCTCCAGTGCGTGGATAGACATTATAGACATTCGGCACGCTTCCTGCATTTGGCTTATGGGTGAATATTGTAACTAGTAAATGTTCTGTATTAAATCTGCTCTCGTGCAAACTGTTGACTCTAGGAAGGTAATTAATACAATAAAGAAATGATAGTAGATGGACTAGGGTGAGGATTTTTTACTCTCTTTGCAATTACTCTGCCTGAACACCACATAAGCCAATGTTTTCTCTTGTATGAGAAACCCACTGTATACACAAGTTAAAGAGTAAAATAAAAGATCAATAATAAAAAACAGGAAGGTGGAACTTTTCTAAATCTTTTCTAAATCTGAAGAGGACAACAATGGAGGGAGAGGAATGGAGCAGGGAAGGTGACATAAAAAGAATTAAGATTGCTTTTTACATGTACCAGCTCCCCATGTGAAAGCAATAATTATGTACTGCAAACATGTACTAATAAAAATAAATCTAAAAACAGGAAAAATACTCATAGGAGCCAAGAGTTCATTATCGAAGATTTAGTAAAGTACCCCCAACAACTCCCAATACAGTAAAGACTGTACAAGAAGTACCACAAGTACAACTGGCTATCTGGAATTGAAAAGCCATAACAGACTTATTTAAAAATTTCTTTTCAACACCCATCTTGGGATCCAGCCAGGTACATGCTGCATTGTTATTGAATGATATTAAATCTATATGCATACTTTTTCCTGACATGGGTATTGGAATTTATAGTCACCTTGTCATAATTAAATGGGACAAGCTTTGAATTTGATGACCATTAAGAAATATCCTCTCATTATACCCATGATAGCATGCTAACTGCCTCTCACAGGATGCCACACAGGGGGGTTAGGACAGCTCTTCTAAGTGACCTGTAGAAAATGACTGATTAAAATTTAAGGCTTGGTCCATTTAGTGAAATTTGGGTAAATTGTGCAGGACAAAGCAAATAGAAGAGAGATCCCTTGAAATCTGAGATGTAAGTTATCTTGTGCTTATTCTGCCACTAAAGAATAAGCTTGGAGATTTGTTGGAAATATTTGCAGAGATCCTATTAACCCACATAGGAATGCTTGTTAGTCATTTGACTAAGAAGCCATAAACTCTAAAAAGCTCTGGACTGTAGTTAAATGTTCAGACTAATTCTTTGTTTATATTAGGAACATTGAGACAGAAAGTAGTCTCTTTGATATTTTAAAGTTTGCTTCCTGTGTACAGAGATACTGTAAAGTAATACACAACCATTCAGAACAAGAAAAACTATATTATTTTAATTCATTACACTCCACAAATTGGCCTTATTTCCATGCAAGTAGACTGGTAATTGAGGGTAATCAAGTAAAAGTGAGCTATTGCCTGGCAAAAGAGCTATAGAAAAGCCCTTAGGGCTGTGCTTATGTGTGCCGCACCATACTCTCTCCCAAGGCAAAGCTAGGCAGTTAGATTAGATCCCAGTGGTGGGACAGCATCTCAACCTATGAATGATACATGTTAGCACACCCTGCTTACTTTGCTCAGAGTTTTTTTTTTTTTTCTGCAGTGCTCATTGGTAGAACTGGATTCAGTGGGGGAAATAATTTAGACTCTACCCTCAACTCAGAGGAAGATGCCATAGAGCATCAGACTCACTGGGTCTTACCCTGTGGTTAGTGCGATCCTGTACAAAGAGCTGTGGTACATTGGCCATGCTTTTGATACATTGTGACATTTTTAAGTATAAAGCTAAATACTCTGGGATTAATATGCTGAGAAAAAAAAAAAAAAAAACCTACCTAGTCCTGATTTTACAAACATGTGCTGTGGTAGGAAAAGTGAAATATATAAAAGAGCAAAGGCCATTTTTACTTAAACACAAAACGGAAGACAGGAACAATATATAGAGATTGCAGGCTCAATGTGTGATCACACTCCCCATGCATTTTAAGGGCTGTGAACGAATATCTGATTTTTTTTGCTTCTTCTTCACAAGTCATATAGTAAATAGATAGCACTAACAAAGTCAAATATTAATAACCAAGAACTACAGATCCTCAAATCCCCTTTCCCCCAACCAGCAAAACCCATAGAAATTTACACTGACCAAAGTAAATAGAAAATAAAAGTCAAACCACTTAAATGGTTGACATTTAGGGATAGAGCCAGGCACTTGCTTTCATCCTTCTGAATCGCCAGTTTTATAACACTAACAGAAAATAACTGATATTATAAATATGGTGTAAAATTTAGAGGTGAACAGTAGCTTAATTGTTACTTGCTGGTAATTAGCACAATTTTAAATTTCACCTTAATGAAAGAGCCACTTTTTTTTGTACATCATAGCAGCTTTTTATTTTGACTTTCTAAATAGGAAATAATTATTTAAAGATGGCACAAAGTCAGGAGCATATTGATAATAACTTATTTGTGAAATGCCCTTATTGTTATACTGAGCATATCTTGAAAAGGCACAACACACTGATAAACTTGTACAAAATGTGAAGTTCTTTATGCGGTCACTTGTGTCTGCAAAAGCTCCAGGATGTGGTCACGTGTGTCTGTCTTTTTTATGACCCTGTGCCGGGAAGTTCTTTGTTCCAGGAAAAGCCTCCACCTCACAGCACCCCCCAAGGCTCCAGGAAGAAGCCCGCCAGGCAGTT